>CM042555.1:12445000-12652500 GCA_023630585.1 Cranoglanis bouderius | reverse complement strand
CTGAGGCTATCATGGGCACAGACTTACCCACACTAAACAGCTAAAATTTGAGAAAAAAAATCACCTGGTCTTCAACTGTTCAGTTTCTGTGAGTCTCTGACCATGATAACCTCAGATTCTTGTTCTTGACTGACTGGAGTGGAACCTGATGTGGTGTTGTAGCCCATCCACCTCATGGTTCGATGTGTTGTGTTTTCTGAGATGCTTTTCTGCTCACCATGGCTGTAAAGAGTGCTTATTTGAATTACTGTAGACTTTCTGTCAGCTCAAACCAGTCTGGTCATTCTCCTCTGAACTCTCTCATCAACAAGGTGTTTCAGCCTGCAGACCCTGCACTCACGTGTTGTTTTTTTGTTTTTCACACCTTTCTGTGTAAATCTAGAGAATGTTGTGTGAGAAAATCCCAGGAGATTTTTCCCAGCAGTTTCTTAAATACTCAAACCAGCCCATCTGGTTCCAACAATCATGCCACGGTTAAAGCCATTGAGTTCACACTTTTTCTCCATTCTGATGTTTGATGTGTACATTAACTGAAGTTCTTGACCTGTATCTGTATGTTATGCATTGTGCTGCTGCTGCATGATTGGCTGATTAGATAAATGCAGGAATGTACAGGTGTTGCTAAAGAACACCCACCAACTGAAATCTCTGTTCAGGTATTAACGATGCCTTACATCCAGAGGACGTCTGTGAGAAAATCTGAAAAAGTAAAGCATCATCTCTGTCTTTATTTATAGAGAGCAGCACGGTTGTGGTGTGCGAATCATCTCTGTCAGAGCTAGTGGTTTTTACTATCATGCGGGCAGGGGCAGACGGTAGCAGATATGAAGCTTGTGCGACAAAAGGTATAACACGTTTCCAGTAAAGTTCAGTATAACGACATTAGAAGCCTTAAATCTAAAAGCACACAAATCACCTACCTCAGGGTTACAGTCAACACTGCGCACGCGACACATCACAACTTCACCATGACACTTTTCTTTTTACCCCGCCCAATGCTAACATGCAAAAGTGTGTGTCAGTTAGAACTTTCACAAAGTTTGAAGGTTAAGCGTCACCCGAGCGTGCGCTGCAGGAGGTATTGATCTGACATCCAGTACAGCTTTTGCTGTGCATTTTTTACAAAGACTTTTAGATTAAATACAGCATATGAAAGTATAAATAGCCAAATTCTCATCGCAGTATTATAATCACCTCCAGCTGGTCAAACGATCCTGGGTTAGACATTTTCAAGTCTAATTTAGAGAGAGCAAGATTTAAACCGTGAAACAGTGCGTTCAATCTGGCAACCTTGAACTGGTGTATAGGCAAGTATTTAAGACTTTTACCCAGTTAACACTGCACGTCCTTTCACATGTTTTTTCTTCTTCTTTCTTTTCCTTCATTACCTTGCCATTCTCAAACAAGCTGTACTCAAAAGCATAAGAAAACTTCAAGGTTTTTTTTTTGTTGTTGTTGTTTTTTTAATCATGCGCTTGCTTTTTGGTTTCCAGCCAAGATTTCACATTTAGGTACATTACTGTTAGAAGTTGTGGAGTTATAAACAAAGAAAAATTCCTAGCTACCATTTAGCGCTTTGACACAAAAAAAAAAAAAAAAAAAAAAAAAAAAAAAAGGGTTTCGTGATTGCACTGCATATTATATATTAAAAATGTCGTTTGCTTCAAAGCTTGCATAAAATGTAGCGGTACATTTAGAGTAAAACCTATTAGACTGCATCTGAGTAGAACATGGAGTTTAACATTGCAGCTATTAAAGCAGTTCCTCTCACAGAAATGCTGACCTTTATAATAATGACTAAAAGCTTGTAGGAACAGTTAGTGTGATGTTTGTGATAAAATGCTGATTAGCTCTTGCCGGCCAAATGTTGGCCTTGTTGGGTGTAGTATTAAACTGATGATTCAATCAACAGTTATCACAAACTTTTGTACTAGCAGTTTAGTTAAATTTAGCACAGATAAATAAGTAGTGCACTTGTTAGCACTCCCAGGTTCTTAGACATGCTTGCATATAGATGATATAGATAATATTGAGCAATAGGTGAAGTTTATTGTTTAAATATGATTATTGGTGTTGATTTATTGTATCTGCATGCAGGTTGCAGGTTAGCTAATGGGTAGTTGGCTTGCTTAGTACTCAGTACCATGGTCATTACAATGACTCATTTTTCAAATGAATTTATTAACCAATGATAGATTTGTGTTACCAAATAAACTGTGTGGTTATTAAAAACCAAGAACTAAAGTCAGGCATGACCTTTTCAGCTGATAAAGTTGGAAATAGTTGTTCTTCTGATGACAAAAAGACGAAAAAATATTTCTTTGTTGCCAAAATAAAATAATAATTTTAGGTTTCAGTTGTTTGTTTACATTTCAAAACCCTTGCTGATTGGCCCAACAAGTTTAACACTAACTGAAATCTTTTTCCCCCAGGATAAAGATAAAGGCTCGTCAAACAAGACTCCTAAATTGGACCGCAGCGATGGCGTCAAAGACATGAAAGAGAAGGCTCCTAAGAGGAAGCTTCCCTTCACCATCGGAGCCAATGGAGACCAGAAAGATTCAGACTCGGGTAAGGAGGCAAGGCCAGGCCTTTGAGCTGGGGATTGTGGGTAACAGGAAGAAAGGGGGTGTTTTGGAAAGGGCTGCATTGGAGTTGTTTTGTCTGTAGTGAAGTGCATTGTTCTGGACTATCATGAAGTTTAAGAACACTCACGGCGGCAGTACATTTATTGGACACAATGAGCTGAGGAGGATTTTGGTAAATCATCCATCTGTGTTTTCTTTAATAAAAAGAGCCTACTTTGTGTTTAGTGAGCTCAGCTTGGAGGATGGTGTGATTATTTGGTAATGAGCAGTTCAAACAGCTTTCTTAATGAAATTGTTTTAGGTTAAATCACTTAATGTGATCCTGGGAGGGTTGTTGTGAGCAGTATATGTTTGCAGTTTTTCTGTTAAGTGTTTTTTTTTTTTTTTTTCTTTTAAACTTACACTGATTTCACAGTAGAATTATTGTTCTGGTCATGAATAGTATACAATAGTAGCAGTATGTAAAGTGGTTGTGTGTGTAGGGACAGTATTGTTGTGTCTATTTTGGGCCATATTGCTCTTTCAGACTGAGCTCAGACGCTCTGTAACAGTTCCTGGGCCGTTATTTCCCCCCATTTTCAGCTGTTGGGCGTGAAATCTTTCCCTTTCTCTTACCCCATTCAGACAATGCCTATATACTGCCTATTGTGATGCTAACCCCAGGGGTGGGGGCCTCCATCCTCCCACCGTCCTGCTGCACGTCTCACTCCTTTTCTCCTCTCAGATTATGCACTGTATTAGGCTGTATTATGCACGCCGATATTTTCACCCCATCAGCGTGTGTGTCAGCCATTGATTCACAATAATTTACAAGCCATCATTCTGCCTTTAAGTTGTTTCTCTTTGTCACCATGCTGTTATTAGAAACTGGGCTTCACAGCTCTACCAGGTAACCCTGCGAGTTCTCATTGCAGGCTTTGTTTGGTGTGTAACAGTTTTCGTTTGGGTGTACAGCTCAGACCAGGCATTCTGCTTTGGGCCTGATTTTTATGCCAAGTCATTGTCAGTCCCCTGTGGATATTTTTTGTAATACTTGGCTCCATTCCTTTTCTCCACTCTGTTTAATGCTTTGAGTCATGAAATTCGTGTGTGTGTGTGAGATTTTGTTTACCTTGTTTGCTTCCTCTTGCAGTGGGATATGTGCCAGTTCAGGCCAGTTACCTTTGTGCTATATTCACATCAAGCGAGCACACACACATATTGCTGACTTATTACACATAGATCATAGACATAGGAACATTTTCACTGAGCTTAATTATGAGAGAGAGAAGCAGATAAAACAGACAATAGATGTGCTTGGAAAGCCATTTGAAGCTGCAAAGAAGCCATTAGCTGCAGAGCACCATCAAGGCCAGCGAGAGCAGAGATTCTCTGTGCTTTTATTATGTAATGAGCTGGAGTGATCAGCACAGCACCCTTCACCATCAAGGAACAATCCAAGAACCACTGTTCCTTTATTCGCTTGAGTGTGTGTGTGTGTGTGTGTGTGTGTGTGTGTGTGTGTGTGTGTGTGTGTGTGTGTGTGCACCTAGACTTGTCTGTGAAATGACTTCTTACTTCAGGTTCAGTGTCATTTGCTCAGTGCAGGCATACAAATATGGCATTTCTTTTTATGAAACCAGACTTATGTAGGACTGGCGTGTGAACTATATGAAGTAGCAGAACCACAAAAGATTCGCTTAAGCTGCACCTAGTCCCCAAAAGGCTGATGAATAAAAGTGTGAGAGTGAAGGTAGAGGCACTGCTGGCCTTGTGCTGGCTCGGCTCTGCTCTGCTCGCTTTCATTTTCTGGAAGACTCCATTTGAGATGCATAATTCATCTAGCTGGTATTTTTGCAGCAGTGTTTTTTTCCCCTCTCTCTCTCTCTCTCTCTCTCTCTCTCTCTCTCTCGCTGCTGCTCTCGTGCTTTTTGCAGGCAGCTCTTCTATAAGAGGCCTGCGGAATATTTTTCTTTCCCCTCACTCTTCGTCGCTCTCCTCCCCTTCCTGAAAGTCTGTGTGCTTGGATCGTGCCGGTCCCATGTCACACACTTTGCTGTTTTATAATGTATGAGACTGAATCCAGAGCCTTGCTGCAGTTTGCTGCATTTTCTCCCAGAGTGTCGTTTGAAAAGAATATAACCGAACTTGCTGCAGCAGCACAGTAAATGATTCTGGGCTGCTTTGTAAAAGCACACAGTGTTTGGGAGCTGTAGGGAGTGCATGTTCTCACTCAGGCTGGAATGAGTGGGTGGGCTTATCAGCGCCACTAATATTCACCACTCCACTGTCGTGCACACCAACGCTGCCAGGCAGAAACGCTGGCGCGCACACACACACACACACACACAAAACCAATTGGTTTCAAGCTTGGATGCTTACCAGATGTATCTGCTTGCTGCTGGTACAGAGTGTGCCTGCTAGCTCCACTTTTTTGTTTTACAC
Source organism: Cranoglanis bouderius (assembly GCA_023630585.1). Classification (NCBI taxonomy): domain Eukaryota; kingdom Metazoa; phylum Chordata; class Actinopteri; order Siluriformes; family Cranoglanididae; genus Cranoglanis; species Cranoglanis bouderius. The sequence continues at coordinate 12,647,488 of CM042555.1, read as the reverse complement.
TTTTCCTGTAATCTAGCATTGCACTCTCCCCCAAGCTTTGCTGTATATCAGAACAGATCCTGGTTGAGCAGTCCTGCATGTCCAGGTGCTTATAGTGTACTCGATGGACGTCCCTGGTGTGTGTGAAGTTTGCAGATATAGGCCTGTTGTGTTTGCATGATGCTCCTCCCAGAAAATAAAGGCCCCTGTGTGGTCTGCTCATGAGTTTCCCTCTCTTCATGGCTGACAAATCACAGGGCTTTTTTTTTTTTTTTTTTTTTTTTAACTGTATCATTATTTTTTCTTCGCTCCTCTTTTATTCCATTCTGTCATAGCGTTCTTTCATCTGTAGCACAAAACAGTGACACAACATCCTGTGGGCACTTCCTGTCTCTTCTGCCTTCATTTCCTGTTTTCTCTGGGCAGCTCAAGAGGACTCTCTCTCTCTCTCTCTCTCTCTCTCTCTCTCTCTCTCTCTCTCTCTCTCTCTCTCTCTCTCTCTCTCTCAGTCTGTGAGTGTGTGTATATATATCTCTGTCCCTATCTTACTTATTCCATATCATCTCATTTGTCTCTCACTTCCTTTTCCCTTTTTTCATCATGTGTTTTCCATAACACACTCTCTCCTGGTGAACTAACAGCCCAGAGAGGCTGAGTTATATAAGCCTTATGCAGCACAGTCAGACAGTGCTTTCAGATTTATATTCTGAGAAAAAAAATTAAGTTAGAGGGATGCCCCCTCCCTTCCCTTTTCTCCTCTGGCCTTCCTGAACTCTCACACCCCTCCTTATAGATACCAGACAGGACCCTATTGGCCAACATGTGCTTTGTGTGCTCAGTTTGTAACTGTAAGTGTGAACACTGTAGCACAGTAACAGAGATTGTGCTTCATGTCCCGGGCAATGGGAAGTCCCCTCAGTGGCAAGTCCCCACCCTCTCCAGTGACCCAGATTCTCTGCAGCCTTCAGAAACACAGACCCACAGCAACCACCATTTTATACTTTCATTTGGATCAGTACAGAGGCTAAAAGACACCATTACTTCAAATGTGAGGTGAAAATTACAATCAGTACCTAAAAATATATGTGGACAAACAGTACACGTTTAATAATGGATAAACAGAGCAACTTCTCACCACAGCAAGGCTCATTCAGTGCTGTAGTCACTACAATAATAATAATAATACAGCTAAGATTGTATATCTTCATTTTTTTTGCGTTGGGGCGTAAACCCACTATGTATCTGTATATGGCCACATTTACACATGGCATTTCACAGATGCCCTTATCCAGGGCTACTTAAACGAGATAAATGTATCTGATTTATACAACTGAGCAATTGAGGGATGAGAGTCTTGCTCGAGGGCCCTGCAGTGGCAGCTTGGCAGTGCTAGGATTTGAACTTATGACCTTCTGATCAGTAGTCCAACGTCTTCACCACTGAGCTACGTGTGTTCTTGTGCAAGATTACAGCAAGTGACCTGAACACAGTATGCTTGCTCTCTAAAACTCCACCTCACACGTGAAACTAATCCAGTCCAAGTTCAGTGTTCAGTGTTTTTCCAAAATCGCTCATACTATAACCACCCAGTACATCACCCTACATCTTAACAAAGCGTGTTTTGTTGTTGTTTTGTCAGTCTTTAAACGTTACCAGTCCAGCAGCTTTGCCTAGACTAGATTGAAAGAAACAAGTTTAACTGCTTTCACCATGGCAGTTTTTAACACCGATAAGATTATGGACAAGCAGCCCACGCATTCTCATTCACACGGTGTTGCATAAGCCATTGTCTGTGTTCTTCTCACTGAATATTTCAAGTTTGTCTGCTTCTTATCTCATGCTTAGGGTGTGCATTTTGACAAAAAAAAATAAAAGGGGGGAGGAAAGTTTTTGTCACTTCATGTAGCAGATTCAGGCCTCATTGATGAACCGTGAGTGCTGACTGCAGCTGTTTCACTCAGACTATCAGATGAGCCATGTCTCAGGCTTTTGCTCCAGACTAATAATGGTTATTTAAAGCTTCTGTACTGGAGTAGTTTGCCACTCTTTTTAAAACGGCTCCCATGGGCGCTTTTATGGTTTTTTGCCAGCTACTGTTTATTTGATTAGACTGAGCAGTTCTGTTATTAGTATGTGACATGAGGTAGAGTCATTGCTTTTTACTCTACAGTGCTTCCAGAAAAAAGTTCTGTTTGTATGTGTTAGACATTTTTTCTCTGTCATTTTCTCCTAAGGTTTTCACACACTTATCTTTAATCTTGACAGTGTTAAAGCATGACATAATGATTTATGGTAAACACCGACAGTTTTGTTAACATTCAATAAGCCGAGTTGCAGACTCCAGGCAGCCATGTTGGTGAATACCCTCTGATCATAGTACTACAGGCCTCTGCTCACTATGAAGGCTGCAACAGCTAACTCTTGGTTTTTAGCTCGTCTTTTCTTCCCACCGTGGAAAAACATGTTTAGACTGCTTCTACGGCTCCTGCAGTTTGAGTTTGAATCGGAGGAATGTGTCTAAGCGGCAGATGTGTGTGAGAGAATGCATATGGGTGGGGGTACATTAAGTGTAATCATTTGCAGATGTTGGCGAGAGTTCTTCAGATCTGACTGTGGAAAGTAATCCCTGGAAAGAGTTGTGTGACAGGAAGTTTTTCTGCTGCCTCGCTTCCTCTCTGTATAAATTATATTTGTGGCCTTGAGCAAATCACTGTGTTAAAAGCAACAGCATGCACGCTTGTAGATCTTTCATAGATTAGATGAGAACTGAAACCTAGATGATGGCATCTGGTGTAGCTCATTTGTTTTTATTAGCAGTGCAAATGTGCTTGTGTGTGTGTGTGTGTGCGTGCGCGCACTCGTGTTGTTAGGTCATGTTCATAAGTGTGAGGCTTAGAGTTGCAAGGATGTCTTCCTGTTTGCCACTGTAAGCTGAGGGTTTGAGTGAGGGCAGTGTAATGGACTGTCTTGGTGCATTGTGGGGCAGATATGTTTTCACCAAGATGCTGAAAATAATTGACAGGCGTGTCTTTTGAAGTGCAGCTGCTTTTGGCCGGCTCCTCATCTGCGCTGTGACCTTGTCTTAGCCATGCTGAAACCAACACCAGCCATTTTGTAATTGCTGTCAGGCTGCCAAGTCACACCCTTAAAGAAAGACACTGGCACAGACACACACTAAGTGCTCCTCCCTCCCCATGGGGATTCTGGGTAATCCTGCTCTGCTGCTGCAGGCTCTCAGACTCTCGGAGCAGACAGGGAATTCACCTGGGAGTGCAGGGTTTCATTTCACTTTCAAAGTACCTGTGAAGGTTTTTACTCATTCGGGTCATTTTGAAATGTCCGTTAATGTCGGGTCAAAACGACTGCACTCATCTGAGAGACGTCTGATGAAGATAAGAGACATTAAAATCATAACTGATTTTTTGCCTAGGCACCATGACTTTCAGAAGCACAAAAAATGCAAAATCACATTGAGCTCACAAACCAGTGTGAACTAGTTATCTTGTATAAATAAAAATTTAAAAATTGGAAACTAGGAAAAGTATGTAAATGTGCACTGGTGGATATTCAAAATGCAAGAAAATCCAATTCACTCGATCTTAATTTTTGCTTGTCTGAATGTGTAGATTACAGCCCAAGTGATGGTAGTATGGAGGGGAATTTCTGAGGAAAAAAAAAAAGTTTAAAAGAAAAAAGGTACCGTCTGCGTGCAAATACTGTGTTCCAAGAATCAGTACGCAGATTGAGAAAAACACATTTGAGTTCTCCAAGCAGGAAAAACCCAAAAGGTAAAACCGGAACAAACATGAACAAGGACATAGAATTGAAGATTGAGATTGAAAAACATTGGTCTAAACACTCCAGATTGGTTAGTATGCTCCTGATCCTTCTCATAATCAGTCATTGAGGCAGTTCATTGGGTCTAACTTGGCCATTTTCTCCCCCGCCTACACAGAAAAGCAAGGTCCGGAGCGGAAGCGCATTAAAAAGGAGCCCACCAACACCAGGAAGCCAAGCTTGCCGTTCGGGATGGGCATGCCAGGAATCCGGGCTGGGTACCCTCTGTCAGAGCGGCAGCAGGTGGCTCTTCTTATGCAGATGACGGCGGAGGAGTCAGTAAACAGTCCAGGTGCGTGCTTGTCATGAGTGCCACGTCCTGCGAGCCCCCACAAGCTCTAGCTGTCCCTGCTGCACTCTCTCATGCCACGCTTCATTAAAACACACACCACAGTCCTTAATTAGAATTCCATTTAACAAGATAACCCTCATCAATTCCCATTACATTGGGGGCGAAATGGACCCCAATCTTAATCCACTGCTGTCTATGACAGTGGAAGTGTTTGTAGATCTCTTCTTAAACATTTCTTTAGCCTTTATCTCAAATGGGGTTTTTTTTCACTCACACTGGCCAGCCTGTTTTTTTACAGTCTGATATTGGAGAAATAGGGAACTGAAGATTTTTGCATCGGATATTACTCAGTAGTCTTAAAAGGCTTATTAGTGCAATCTGAATTCTGCACCAAACCATACATAGTTTTATCATTTCAAGAATGCTTGCCTCTTACTCAGATTTACCTCTTCCTCTTCAAGTGGTTGCACATGTTTAATTTTTAGAAAGAAAAAAAAAACATGTCCTTGCTGTGAGTATTTCAAATTCTCACCACGCACTAAAGTATTTTTTCTGCTGACTAAAGATAAAGTTAAAGCGCTGTCTGCTAACAGCATTGATTCGTAATGAGTTCCTACATCAACCACTAAAATCCAGGCGGTTTTCTGCATTCATATCTAGTGTACCAAACACAGATAGAATTTTAAATAACATTCCGGATGATACCATACAAAAGAAACCATAACAAATCATTTACTTTAATCTCGTAAAAGAGAATAAATGAGCCCAGAAAACAAGAGGCCACTGTTTCAGCTGTGCATTTGTTGTACAAGACTGCCATCCAGAGGCAGCCGTGAGTCGTCATGTCTTTTCCAGCATGCAGTGTTAAATTCGCTTCCATCACACCATGTGTGTCATGTGCCTAACAGATACAGTTCTATTTGGTTTTATTTTCAGACACAACACCAAAGCATCAGTCACAGTCAAGTCTGGGTCAGAAGGGAACACCAAACTCTGCCTCAAAAACCAAAGACAAAGTGAATAAGCGGAACGAGAGGGGCGAAACACGGCTGCACCGGGCAGCCATCCGCGGCGAGGTGCGCCGCATCAAGGAGCTCATCAGCGAGGGAGCTGATGTGAATGTAAAAGACTTTGCAGGTGAGGAGTGCATTCATTGTTGCACCCTCAGAATTTAGCCTGAGAACCATATTAGTGCAAAACTACAGATTGTGTTGAAGAGTGTTACATTGCATATTACATGTCTACTATTCATATATTTTTATTCTGCTGTTATATGTACTACAAATAAGGAATGCTTAAATATATCATGCTTGCTTTATATATCGTGTTAAAGAAGACATCATTGTGTCTTCCAGGCTGGACCGCACTGCATGAGGCGTGCAACAGAGGGTATTACGAAGTGGCCAAGCAGCTGCTGGCAGCCGGGGCCGAGGTCAATACCAAGGGCCTGGACGATGATACGCCTCTACATGATGCGTCAAACAATGGCCACTTCAAAGTAAGCCTTTGCTAAAACTTGATAGCACACCAAACCAGCTTTTCATAATCTTTGGTTTATGGTACTTTTCAGGAATTTTTCAGTTAGTGAGCCAATTCAGTGTTTACACAGCCACTGACTGGGTTTCACTCTGGCTTCTTTTTTTATTCTTTATAAATGGTAAAATGACATGATTATTTGTGTTTTCCAGGTGGTGAAGTTACTTTTGCGGTATGGAGGGGATCCTTGTCAAAGCAACAGAAGGGGGGAAACACCGCTGAAGGTTGCAAACTCTCCAACCATGCTTAATTTGTTGCTCGGAAAAGGCACTTACACCTCTAGTGAGAGCTCATCAGGTATGTGCTATATATAATTTGGTTTAAAAAAATAAAAATTTTAAGTAAGTTCTCTCCAATAATTTTTTTATTTTATTTGTGCCAGCAGAATCTTCAGAGGAGGAGGACGCTCCATCATTTGCCCCATCTAGCTCTGTTGATGGCAATAACACAGATTCAGAGTTCGAGAAGGGCTTAAAGCTGAAAGGGAAGCCCCTCGACCCGCCCAAATCCACCACCACACCGGTCAAGGACGAATACGAGTTTGATGAGGATGACGAGGAGGAGCGCGTCCCACCTGTGGATGACAAGCATTTGCTCAAAAAAGATTTCCGCAAGGATCCTGTCAGCAAGGCCAACAGCTTCATCTCCATACCCAAGATGGAGGTTAAAACCTATTCCAAAAGCAACTCACTCACACCAAAGAAGCCTGTGCGTCGGATACTGTCAGATAGCAACAGCTCAGATGAGGATGACCGGACGTTGTGTTTCACACCAACACCCACGCCAAGGCAATCTGCTGCTCAGAGCAACACCAAGAGTAGAGACTCAAACACTCTGTGCTCCAAGCAGCAGAAAGACAAAAGCAAAGTCAAGAAGAAGAGGAAGAAGGAGACAAAAAATAACATCAATAAGGAGGTGCGCTTTGGCAAAGTGAACGACAAGTTCTGCACCTCAGACTCTGAGACGGGCGATATGGAGAGCGATGATGATAAGGGCTCAATGCCAGTTTCGAACTGTGTGAAGGATTCTTCAACTTTGAGCCTTAAAGACTCTAGTGTATTCAGCTCACTGTCTGTGTCATCTTCCTCCTCTTCTCATGGGAGTTTGAGCTCTCAGAAGCTTACACAATCTCTGGCAGAGCAGCACCCGAAACAGTGGAGGACAGATGGTTGGAAGACTGTGTCCTCCCCAGCTTGGTCTGATGTCAGCTCCCTCTCCGACTCGGTCAGAACGAGGCTTTCCAGCGAGTCTGACTATTCCTCTGCAGACTCAAGTGTTGAGTCTATAAAGCAGGTGAAGAAGAAAGCTCAGGAGAAGAAGAAAAACAACACACATGCCAGTGTGCTAGACAAAAAGAGCTCCGACTTTTATAAGAACTCAAACACGGATGGAACCATCTCTAAAACAGACAAAGATGGAAAGGTATTGAAAAAACACAAAGTAAAACACAAACACAAAAATAAAGAGAAGGAGAAGGTTACAACATTAGTGTTGAATCAAGACATGAATGAAAAATTTGTCAAGAGCATTTCCTTTGACTTTGAGGATTCACGACAAGAGTCACCTTCGGAAAGTAAAGTCAAACTCTCCAAACATGAAAAAGATCATTTTAAGAAAGAGGACAGGTTGTCGAAAGTGAAAACTGAAGATAAAGACTGGCCAGGGAAAGAAGTTCAAAGAGTTTCTAAAGAGGAGAAGTCCAAGAAAACAAAGGAGTCTAACAAAGATAGAGCGAGTAAAGATGAGAAGGACAAATCTTTAAAAACTGAAAAAGAGAAAAGCATGAAGGACAAAGAAAAACCAAAGGAGGAAAAACAAAAATCCCATAAAGAGGATAGAAAGAAAAAGTCCAAGGATAAGTCTCTCAAAGCAGAAAAAAAGAGTGAGCAGAGAGAGGAGAAGCATTTTAAGTCAGAAAAAGAAAAAACTCTAAAAGAGGAAAAGTCAAAGAAGGATAAGGCCCTCAAGGAAGAACCAGATTACGAGGACTACGATATGAAAAATCCTTTTTTAGAAGACACCAAGATGAGTGCATCAGATCATGATCGATGGCCATCAGACCTTTCCTCCGACAGCTCTCTTTATGAAGATGATAGTTGGGATGCCCCCATGAAAGAGTACAAAGCAAATAGCAATTCTGTAAAACTCATTGTGGAAACAATGAAAGACGAAAACAGGGACCGGAAAAAAGACAACAAAGTTAAAGACAAGAAGTCAGAGCATGGTGACAAGCGCTTTGAGAAAGATGTTACTTCCAAGAAGAAAGAGAAGGAATCCTCTGACAAAGGAAGCGACAAAGTAAACGAAAAGAAAAAAGACTGGACTGACAAACAAAAGCTGAACTCCAGTCACTCAGAGAAGGAGAAGAAACGAAAGGAATCAGCTGATGGGGTCATCAAAGAGAAAAAAGAAAAGGAGTCTGTTGAGTGCAGCAGAGACCGGAAAGATTCCTATGAGTTTACCAAGGAGCGTAAAGACTCCAAAACCAAAACAGAATGCTTGAGAGATGACTATGGCAATGAGACTTTCTTCAAATCAGAGAGTGAAACTACTCCTAAGTCAGACCCCAGGGAGAGGAACCACTCTGGAAAGGAAAAGGAAAAGAAAGGGGATGGCGTGGAGAAGAAAGACAAGGTAAAAGGTGAAAAGCACAAAGATAAGCCTAAAGATCGAAGTTTGGACCAGGAGAAACCTGAGAAAAACTCAGTTGACAGGTCTTTGAAAGATAAAGACATAGAAAGGAGCTCCAAAGACAAGAAAGATGGGGCTAAAGATAAACACAAAGATTCTCACAGCAAGGATAAGGAGAGGAAGATGTCATCTGAGCAGAGTAAAGACAAGAAAGAAAAAATATTCCAAGACAAACATGGTGAAAGGGAGAAGGATTTTCTTGAATTTAAAAAGGAAGAAAAGAAGCCTGAAAAGGTGAGGGAGAAGACCTGGTATAAAATTGAGGATATATTCACAGATGAGAGTGAAGATGAGAATGACAGTTACAATGGAGGAGTGGCGAAATTGAGTGATTCCTTTGGACTGTTGGACTCTCACCGTAAAGATTCCACACCTGATCGAGATGACATAGATATTCTGACGGATAAACACAGGAAGTATTCTGGAGAGGGGAAACAACACTCTATAGAAAATAAGAAAGAAAAGGAACATAAAGATAAAAAGAAAGAGAAGACATTTGATGCAGGGAAAGAGAGAAAAGGCTCCATGGAAAAACACAAAGATAAGAAAGACAAGGATTCAACTGACATAAAACACAAGGACCGCAAAGACAGAGCATCTGTGGACTCAAATCAGGAAAAGAAAATCCGACAGAAACCAACGGACAAGAGGGAGCTCACTGAGGAGAAGAGCAAAAGCAAATACAAAGATAAACCAGACCATCTGAAAGATAGAAAACCTTCTAAGGGGAGTGGTGAGAATGAGAAATCCTTGCTTGAGAAGCTAGAGGAGGAGGCCATGAACGATTACAAAGATGATTCCAATGATAAGAACAGCGAGATCTCATCAGACAGTTTCACAGACCGGGGTCATGAGCCAGTTTCAAGCAGCTTTTATGACTCCTCAAATATCACCTTGCCAGATATGTCAGAGGATCGAAGAGAGTCACTGTGCATTTCCAATGCGCAGGACAAATTCAGAGAGAAAGAGAGACATAGGCATTCCTCTTCCTCGTCATCCAAAAAGAGTCATGACAAGGATAAGGATAAAGGCAAGAAAGAGAAAGCTGATAAGAGAGACAAGTCAGAGGAGATTAGAGAGTCCTTTGGCCGCAGAGAGAGCCTACCTGTTGAGAAAGAGCCCATGCCCTTGGAAGCTGATCCATACACTTTTCCATATGGCTCTAAGGGTGATGGAGAGGATGACTTGGACAAAACTCTGGAGTTTGAAAGGGAAATGTCCAAAAAGGATAAGACAAATAGCATCATTACTAATGAAAAGGTTAAAGACAAAAAGAAGAAAGAGAAGCATAAGGAAAAGGTAAAAGAGGAGAAACATAAATATTCAGATGGCTTTGGGTCTTCCCGACACACCAAAGATGAGCAAAAATCTGGACTGAAAGAAAGCCCTCAAGTCACAAATTTGAAAGATAAGTCTAAAGAAGATAGTCCAAAATTTGATGGCAAAAACAAGGACAGGAATAGGGACATCACAGACAAAGATAGAACAGATTATAACAAGACCAAGGATAAACTCAATGACAGCGACAAGCTCAGCCAGTCAAAAGACACCGCCCGGAAGGACACTCGCCCACGTGAGAAGCTTCTGGTTGATGGTGATCTCAGACTAACAAGCTTTGGCAAAATGCTTAGTTTAAAAGATCAGGAGAATGAAGAGCGCCATAAGAGACACAAGGAGAAGATGAAACAAATGGAGAAATTAAGGCATAAATCAGGAGATCCAAAGCTTAAAGAGAAAATCAAGTCCAGCGAGGATCTTAAAAAGAACCGTAGTGATCTCTCATCTAAGAAGTCTGGCACATTAGACTCTGCTTTGAAAGACAAGAAACTTAAAGAGCCTTCCCAGATGATGTCCCCTGATAGAAAATCACAGCCACTGGACAGCCAGAACTCAAAAGACTGGCTAGCAGGCCACCAGATGAAGGAAAATCTTCCTGCTTCTCCACGACCTGATCAGAACAGGCCAACAGGGGTCCCCACTCCTGCACCTGTGCTTTCATGTCCAAGCTATGAGGATGTCATGCAGACTCCTCGTACACCATCCTGCAGTACAGAGGACTACCAAGAAATCATATTTGATGGACTAGACTGTCAAAACTCTTCTGCAATGACGATGTCAATGAATGCCTGCTCCCCAACATTCTTTGATAGATACACATCCCAGAACTCATCCCATATTTTTCCAGAAGGAACCTGCATCACACCAGCAAAGAATATGCAGTTACCCCTTGAGAGTCGCTCGATCACCTCTGAGGTCAGAAGACCTCTAGAAGAAGAGTTCAAAGCAGAAGCTGACAAGTTTCTTAGACAGCAAAACGCACCTCGGGAATTTGACTCTTCTGCTTCGCACCCTTCTGAAGACAAAATACCAATGGAAAGACTTGATGGTCTTTCATCTTCATACCCCTCACCTCACATTAACATGCTGTCTCCAAGGCCTGACTCGACACAGCCTGTACCCGATAGAGCTTCTACAGCCAATTCTGGGAATGATGCCAGTGAACTCCCTCCAGAGAGCATGTACAGTTATCTCATGAAGCCCTCAACTCCAGTTCATAGACCTGACCCTCAATGTCTGGACATAGCTGCTCCTCTAACACCAGCCCCTGCAGCTTTGCCTCCGATGGACATTGATGACTTGTCCGAACCACATCAAAGTGAGCCCAGTTTGTTGCCATCTGATCCAGTGAGTGGCAGTGAATATTTACCTCCTCTTGTGGAGGAGCAGGATGAAGATGAGGATGACGATGATGATAATGAAGAGGAGGAGGAGGAGGAGGACGAAGAGGAGGATAATTCGGAGGAAACTGCTGAAACTCGGATTGCTTCGGATCAGGCCATGCAGTCTACAGAAGATCCCACATATTCTCTTGGATTAGAAGAGTCTGTCATGAAGACTTGGGCTGAATCTCTTGATCGTAGAGAGCCTGAAGTCCTTCCACTGACACCCTCTCATCCTCAAGATAACATCATGGAAAACTCTTGTGACCAATCTATAGCGTGGAACTCGGACGGTCTTATGAAATCACCCCATGAAAGTTACGGAGAGGTTGAAGCTGCAGTTTCAAAGATCAGCAGTCCATATTCACACTCCGATTGTGAACTGCCACCTATTCCTACTGCAATACCTGTCCATTCATCCATGACACCCCCTTATTCTACATATTCCAGGTCATACCCACACATTTCAGAAAGTCATTATGAGGTGCAGAAAGACAATGTAGAGGATATTTCTTCATCACCAAGACCAGAAGCAGAGCCTGAAGAATCAAACTTCATGCCACCCTCCTCAACTCGACTAGAAACTTTCTTCACAGATATCAAACCACATGTTGAGGAGAATCAAATGGAGCCATCATGTGTGGCACAAGAGAACAGAGAAGAATCACTCAGTTACCCTCAGAGCAGTCTTGCCCAACCAATAAGCTGTGAATCTCACTGGGCTGACCCCTTTCCTAACACAGTTGATGAACTAGATGATCTGAGTCCATTCTCTTTGCCGGACCTTCCCTTCCCAGAAAAAGAGATGCCTGAGTCTGAAATTACAGCCCCAGAGACAACAGAGAGCAAACATCCTCCTGTCCAAATAAGAACTTTGGAAACAAGCAAAGAACTAGGGGTGTTGGATGTTGGCTTTCCCAGTTTGAGCAAACCCCCATGCTCACCTTCAGTTGTTCCTCCATGTGAGTCTGCTCAGGATTTGGAACCAACTGTCCACGAGGAGAGTTACAGACCCCAACAAGAGCTTGAACCAGAACCTCACAACATTCAAGATGTTCCATCAGTAAAAGAAAAAAGCCAGGAAGATGTGCAGATGTTTGATGACCAGGATGAGGGTGATGGCAACATGTATTCAGTTGTTGATCGAGAGAATGACCAGGAATATAGACAGAAAGACACGGCCCCTGATATGCTGACATCAGTAACACCATGTTTGGAACCAATGGCACCTTTAAAATCAGATCAAATTGCAACTAATCCTGTGGTTGTCTTGGGTACCTCATGCAACTCTTGCCTCCCTGCTCCAGTCTTGACTGTCACATCATCTAGTACCACCCAAATATCAGAAGCTTTGGAGACAACAGCAAAACTCCCGGTTGCACCTGCAACAACCGAGGTCCCCAAAAAGGTTGAGGAGATAGCTCCAAGGATGACTCGCAATCGTGCACAGATGCTGGCCAACCAGAGTAAGCAGAGCACTGTGACGAGTGTCTCATCTTCCACAACCTCTTCTCTTGTTACCACAAACATCACCACTATTTCTCCATCCTCTCTTACTTCTGGAGAGAAAGAGAAGGAGCCCATCAGCACCATCACTGCTCAGGCTTCAACTCCTCTTCTAGTCACCAAAACTAAAGGCCGCGCTGAGGAGGAAGATGGCCAGACGCAGCATCCTCGCAAAAGGAAGTTCCCGAAATCAGGCCCACAACAAGTACAGGTTCAGCTTGTCAACACAGCGATGCAGCAAACACGGGAGATGATACAGCAGACATTAGCAGTTATAGTCAATGCCATCAAGCTGGATGAAATTGAGCCATACCACAGCGACCGCTCCAACCCTTACTTTGAGTACCTTCAGATCCGCAAAAAGATCGAAGAGAAGCGGAAAATTCTTTGCTATATAACACCACAAGCTCCCCAGTGCTATGCAGAATATGTCACATACACAGGCTCCTATCTGCTAGATGGCAAACCACTGAGCAAACTGCATATCCCAGTGGTAATGACATTATTTTACAAAATAACAGAACCTTTGTTGTTTTTGCAGAACTTTATAATAAACATATAGTTCCATTAAGAAACCGCCGTTTCAAATTGGATACCAAAAGAGATTTTTGTTTATGCCCTGCAGATTGCACCACCCCCATCTTTGTCTGAGCCCTTGAAGGAGCTCTTCAGACAGCAGGAGGCAGTAAGGGGGAAACTGCGACTGCAGCACAGCATCGAGCGGGTAAACGCACCAACTCCCATCACCCACGCACTGCAAAAGCAAGTTGAGGGATCCAGTGGAAGGAAACAGGCAGTCATCCTGTTAAAATTAGTGCTTTGATTGCTCAGCACAAAACCTTTTGATTAAAGCCTCTGTGTAATAGAAAAACCCTGCATCGGCAATGTGCATTTTTGCCAACTGTTCCAAGTATTGTGTAATACAATCAAAATCCTCATTTTATCTTGCACTCCTCTAATATTGCTCCTGTGACTTTGGAAAGTTGTACAGTGGGGGGAAAAATGTATTTGATCCCCTGCTGATTTTGTATGTTTGCCCACTGACAAAGAAATGATCAGTCTATAATTTTAATGGTAGGTGTATTTTAACAGTGAGAGACAGAATAACAACAAAAAAATCCAGAAAAACGCATTTCAAAAAAGTTATAAATTGATTTGCATTTTAATGAGGGAAATAAGTATTTGACCCTTTCGACTTAGTACTTGGTGGCAAAACCCTTGTTGACAATCACAGAGGTCAGACGTTTCTTGTAGTTGGCCATCAGGTTTGCACACATCTCAGGAGGGATTTTGTCCCACTCCTCTTTGCAGATCCTCTCGAAGTCATTAAGGTCATTTTCAATGCCCTGGCTGAGGGAAGGAGGTTCTCACCCAAGATTTGATGGTACATGGCCCCGTCCATTGTTCCTTTGATGCGGTGCATTTGTCCTGTCCCCTTGGCAGAAAAACACCCCCAAAGCATAATGTTCCCACCTCCATGTTTGATGGTGGGGATGGTGTTATAATTTGGGGTCATAGGCAGCATTCCTCCTCCTCCAAACACGGCGAGTTGAGTTGATGCCAAAGAGATCTGACCACACCTGACCACAACACTTTCACCCAGTTCTCCTCTGAATCATTCAGGCAAACTTCAGACGGGCCTGTACATGTGTTTCTTGAGCAGGGGGACCTTGCGGGTGCTGTAGGATTTCAGTCCTTCACGGCGTATTGTGTTACCAATTGTTTCCTTGGTGACTATGGTCCCAGCTGCCTTGAGATCATTAACAAGATCCTCCCGTGTAGTTCTGGGCTGATTCCTCACCGTTCTCATAATCATTGAAACTCCACGAGGTGAGATCTTGTGTGGAACCCCAGACCGAGGGAGACTGACATTTTCTTCCATTTGTGAATAATCACACCAACTGTTGTCACCTTCTCACCAAGCTGCTTGGCGATGGTCTTGTAGCCCATTCCAGCCTTGTGTAGATCTACAATCTTGTCCCTGACATCCTTGGACAGCTCTTTGGTCTTGGCCATGGTGGAGAGTTTGGAATCTGATTGATCGATTGCTTCTGTGGACAGGTGTCTTTTTACAGGTAACAAACTGAGATTAGGAGTACTCCCTTTAAGAGAGTGCTCCTAATCTCAGCTCGTTACCTGTGTAAAAGACACCTGGGAGCCAGAAATCTTGCTGATTGATAGGGGATCAAATACTTATTTCACTCATTAAAATGCAAATTAATTTATAACTTTTTTTGAAATGCGTTTTTCTGGATTTTTTTGTTGTTATTCTGTCTCTCACTGTTAAAATACACCTACCATTAAAATTATAGACTGATCATTTCTTTCAGTGGGCAAACGTACAAAATCAGCAGGGGATCAAATACTTTTCCCCCCCCACTGTATGTACCACCTTAATCAAAAGTTGTCTCAAGGGTCAGAGAGTCTAGAGTGGCCTTATGCATTTCTCTAAATATTATTTTCCTTTCCTATAGGAAAAGCTGATTGTGTCCTGTGAACAAGAGGTCCTGCGAGTTCACTGCAGAGCGGCCAGAACTATTGCTAATCAGGCTGTCCCGTTTAGTGCTTGCACCATGCTTCTGGATTCAGAGGTTTACAATATGCCATCAGAGAACCAGGTGAAATACCTTTCCTCTTGTCATGAACCATCTTATATCTCAATGCTAATAGTTCCAGGTATGTAGAATAATTTGGTAAATGTTGATGTATTGATGTGTTTTAACAGGGGGATGAAAACAAATCTGTGAGAGATCGCTTTAACGCCCGGCAGTTTATCTCTTGGATTCAAGACGTGGACGATAAATATGACCGCATGAAGGTGAGGATCTCACCGATGTTCATCTTTGGTGAAATTCTTATCCAATATGTGTTGATACGAAACTGAAAGAACATTTATAACTTGACCAAAAATGTAACTGAGTGCACCTAGTGTAACACAGCATGATGCTAACTGATTATACTATTATACAATTTCTAGAGGTAGATAATATTTTGGTGGAACTGGCCATTAATCCTAGTGCTTCTGCATCATTGTTTCTTATTAACATTACGCTCCTGATCCCATAGACGTGCTTGCTGATGCGGCAGCAGCATGAGGCTGCAGCTCTCAACGCAGTGCAGAGGATGGAGTGGCAACTCAAGGTGCAGGAGCTGGACCCTGCTGGACACAAATCTCTGTGCGTCAATGAGGTTCCCTCCTTTTACGTGCCAATGGTCGACGTCAACGACGACTTTGTACTGTTGCCTGCATGACATGAACACACGGAGATGCAGAGAGTGCGGTCTAAAATCATAATTTTTCAAAGAGACATCAGACAGCAAGTTCGGTAAGGGCTAGCCGGTTTGAAAAGAAGATTTCTTTGAGAAGAGTATATACGTATATATTATATCGAAGAAGGTAAAAGAAATAAAAACTAAATGCTCCCCTTCCGTCAGAAGAGGTAGCGTCTTTTTACCGGGGGAAAACACAACTTGCACTTTCATCCTTAAAAGTTTTTATGCTTTTGTTTGGAATTTAAGAAGCAACACTGTTTTGCTTTAAAGTTAGCCCACCCTCTTCTGCCAGTTGATTTGGGTGAAAATAAATGGGGAAATGAAAATTATTTTTCTTTATTTTTGATCCCCTTTAAAATAAATTGCAACAAAGGGGAGGGATGAGACAGGCTCCTCCAGCTTCGTCCTTCAGGAACAGGGACGGAAGGCACCAATGGTGTTCTCGAGTGTGCTGAACAGAAATAACATGGTCCAACACTTCGAGGTGCAGCCACATATTAAAGAAAAAACAAAAGACATATAAGGCCATAAGGTGCAAGATGAACGCTGAAACATCCACAGCTACAGCGGGACAACATGCTGCTGGACTCGGATCTCTCATGACCACAGCAGAGGAGAGCATGGCTCCCACAGCCCACAGCGCCCAGAGCAGGGCAGTGTGGTGAGGCTCAGTGCCAGAGTGAGGCAGATAATCCTTCAGCACCAGGACATCCCACCTCAGACATCGTGAGACCCAGGGTGTCCTCAGGCGAAGGGGAAAAAGGAGCAGTGCAGGTTCATACAGCCTCTGATGGTCCACTGCAAAAGCCAGGCCTGTCGTGCTAGCACTCTGCAAACATCTGCAGAAAGAGAAGGAGACGGAGGACAACTTGAGAAATGCAGTGTTGCAAACCAAGAGGCAAAGACTTTTACAAATGATGTTTTAGTGGAGTTTTTTTTTTTTTTTTTCCTTTTTTTTCCGGTCTTTCTTTACACGGGCATTTCATTGTTCCCTTTCTGAGGACGTGACTTGAAACACTACAGAGCCAATGTTAGTTTAATGGAGAAAAAAAAACAACAAAAAAAGAAAAAAAAATATTGTATTCCGTAAATGATGTACAGTTTTTATATTCGTTAACCAATGTATTCTCGCTGCCTTCTAGATAATTTATTTTGCCACCCATTACTGCACAGTTGTAAATAACTTATGTACTGTAACATCACACAGTTAAGTGTAAAAAATAAATGAATAAAATTATCTTTGTATGTACAGTTCACTTTTGGGCAGCACTTCCCCCACCCCTTACCCTCGGGCCAAAATGTGTACACATCGTCAGTATTTTAAGGACTCGTGTGTACAGGTCTTTAAGGTTCTGTCCAAGGTCGGTCAGAGTGTGTGTCTGCCGTCATCAGACTATACATAATCCCTCAGAATGAAACTGTCAGGGCCACAAACATAGTTCCCAGATGTAGCAGAGTGATTATGGATTATTTAAATAATAGTAGAGGTATATTAT
Organism: Cranoglanis bouderius; assembly: GCA_023630585.1. Lineage (NCBI taxonomy): Eukaryota > Metazoa > Chordata > Actinopteri > Siluriformes > Cranoglanididae > Cranoglanis > Cranoglanis bouderius. The sequence continues at coordinate 12,630,158 of CM042555.1, read as the reverse complement.
TCATTGCTTTAATACATAAGTATGTATCTTAAAAAAAAAGAAAAAAAAAAGAACAGAAAAAATATAAACCAAGAAAATGCCTTTTTACAGTTAACATTTTCTGATTTCATTTAAAGCTGCACACGTTATAGCTAGGAACATCAGCAGCAGCAGCAGCGTGCCGATCCGATATAACCTGGTTCTTGACAAATATAGAAACATCCTTTAAACAATCCAATACACTGCTATATATATTACATCTAACACGGAGGATCCATAATTATTAGTGTTTTATTTTCACCTCATCCCTTCTTTTCTAGCACGTATCATCATTGACACAACTGCAAAGTTTTATTTTCTTGGTGGTGATGAGTAGCTCTTTGTGTAGTTCAAGGGTCACAAGCGATCGTTAATTTTTTTTTTTTTTTTTTTTTTTTTTTTTAAATCAGCAATCTAAAGGAATGGCACCAGAATACATTAGTGATTGATATAGCTTTTCTCCAACTCTGTTGTGAAGGATTCTTTTCTCCAGAAATTTCGAAAGGGCCCTTAGTGTTAGGCATTTTGATGATGTGGACATGTAAGTTCATACATTTTTTTTTTTTTTTTTTTAAATTGGTTACACTCCATTTTTTTGTGGGCTCTTGGACTGTTTCCATAGTTACTGTCCTCGTGAATGCCCCCCACGTTTGCCCCTCATTGTAGTGCACATTACAGATTTTACCCATTAAGTTTTTCTTTGCCGTTTAATTCATCTTCAAAGCACAATCATACAGCATTTGAATAGCCGCATTGACGGAGGAGACTAGTGCAAAAGCATTGTTTTAAATCGTCCTGTTTTATAATGGAACTTTCATAATTACTAGGGATTGTGTTGTGGGTTTGTCTTGTTTTGTTTTATTCTGAATCCTGATTTTAAAAAACGTGTTTTTGATATTTTATCATTCATCGTAGCTGCCTGTACTTCAGTGTGAGGTTGTGTGACATTTGCTCAATCATCCAGGCTTGTGTTTGTGGGTTTGTTTGTTTTTTGTTGTTCCCCCCCCCATGTGTGATTGTGTGTGTGTGTGTATACGTATGTTAAAATACCACATGAAGCAGTTTTTGTACGTGCATTCATTGTTTATTTGACATACAGGGCATGTATGAAAAGGTTTCCATTTAAACCGGTTGAATTTTAGTGCTCCTTTATTAACTTTTGTCATATGACATTAATTTGGCAAAAAAAAAAAAAAAAAAAAAAAATTTCAAACCAAATATGCTTGATGTTGAGTGTGTGCGCGCGAGTGTGTGTTTTCTTCCCCTCTCAACACAGTGACATGTTTATCCATATGGTTTAAAAAGCAGAATGTATCCCATTACTGTCCCTGCAAATCTCACTATTGTTTACAGACGCATTGTGTGTGTGTGTGTGTGTGTGTGTGTGTTTCAGTTTTGTCTTGAGTTGTTAAAGCCCTACTCTTAATTCCTTCTGCCGTTCTTTGAATCTGTTCAACAGAAGGCTTGAAATTGTGATGTGGGTTTATGTAGCAGTTCTGTATCGTGGTCATCAGCTTGTCTCCTGAATCCACCCCTTTTCCGTAATGCTTTCGCAAATTGTTATCCTAGAAACTGAATTTCCTTTCTCCGAGTGAAGCACTTCCTCCCACTGACCTCCATAACACATAATTACCTCTGTGATTTGAGTTCACCCGGGTATCTTCTTTAACCTCACACGTTTACACGCTAACAGGTCACAATTTCAAGCCTTTATTTAAGTTTTTTTTTGTTTTTTGTTTTTTTAAATCCTTTTCAATATGCATAAATCTGACAGTAGATGTTTCTTGGAAAATGATTCATAAAGCATGTAGAGCTATTCTTAAATGGTGAGAAACAACCTATTTATTATCTTTTTTTTTTTTTTTTTTTTTTTTTTTTCCCCTCCTGACACCTGTGGTATGTTTGAGTTGGAGGTCTCTGCTGTGTAAATTTTCCTCTTGTAATGACTAAAGAACCGAGACGTTGTACATAAAGCTGTATATAATCTCCCAGGACCTTTTGCACCCTTCTCTTTGTACTAGTCTGATCTTGCGTAGAATGTGGGGTTCTAACAGCAATGAGACGCTGCAGGTGATGTAATAAAGTCCCTTATTTTTTTCCTTTTCTTTTTATTTTCCTTTTGTACAATGTAGTTGAATTGTGTACATATTGTTGGAGCAGCTATGGGAGGGAGGGGTTTGTCGATGCTATCGTCAGTGCTGTCAGAGACCCAGTACTTTCACCTCTAGCTGTGTCGATATCCTGCAATTCAAACGCGAGAAACTAAAAAAAAAGAAAAAAAAAAAAAAAAAAATTAATGGAGTAAAAAATTCAAAATTGTTATTTTCTACAGTTGCATGTACAGAGAGCGCGAGAACTGCTGTTGTTCCTCAGAGATTATGTTCGTAAATAAATTTTTGAAATATGATTGTTGTCTGTGATTTCTTGCTACTTTTAAAGTCCAGCAGTTGGCAGCAGAAATATATGAGTGAAACTAATGATGCCACTCTCCTGTTTCTTTTTGGATATCAGAGCTGGAATATATACACCATGTGTTTGGTGGCCAGGGAAAACCCTTCACACGGATTTTTATTTATTTTATTTTTTTAACTATATATAGTTCTCATAACTACATGTATTCCTGAACTGAGATCTGTTTCATTTTGCATGTTTCGCAACCATATATAAAGATCTAGCATTTTCTATTCTATTCTAGCAGAAGAGAATTCTTCTTACCCCCAAAAGTGAAAGAGATTTGATGATTGGATGAAGTCCCTCCTAGCTCCGTCATGTCTATTATCATGTCAACATTTATACCTTATTTTAGTAATGGAAAAAACATTACTGACATATTTTAAAGAATTATAAGTTCACAACAGGCAAGGAGTTCTTTCTTTGATTGTCAGCATCATCCAGTATCAGTCTCTGTTTCATCACGTGAGTAAAAATCACTCCCTGCATTAAACACGAGTCTCGTCATCATCTCTTCACTCCACTGATCTCTGTTCATGCTAACATTGGTGATCTATTTTTATTCTGTCTTTTAAACATGTTAATACTTAAACCTATACAGAGTTGTAAGTGTTTTGATTTGATTTTGTGACCAGTGATGCTGACAGTCCATATCTGATTACAAAATGAATGTCTGTTTCACTAGGATTTTGTAACACTCCAAAAAAAACCTGATCTAATAGTGAGGAAAGCACAATTTCCTAGCAAGGTTTTAGGCAGATTAACTGTTTTTACCACTGCATTTGCAAATGTGATTCATCAGACCAGGCCACCTTCTTCCATTGAACGTCCAGTTATGATGCCCCCGTGCCCATTGTAGGTGCTTTCGGCGGTGGACAGGGGTCAGCATGGGCACTCTGACCGATCTGTGGCTACGCCGCCCAATACACAGCAAGCTGCAATGCACTGTGTGTTCTGACACCTTTCTATCAGAGCCAGCATGAACGTTTTCAGCAATTTGTGCTACAGTAGCTCTTCTGTAGGATCGGAGCCTTCGCTCCCCACGCACATCAATGAGCCTTGGGTGCCCATGACCCTGTCACAGGTTCACTGGTTGTCCTTCCTTGGACCACTTCTGGTAGGTACTAACCACTTCATACCGGAAGTCTCTTACCCAGTCGTCTAGCCATCGCAATTTAGTCCTGGTCAAAGTAACTCCGATCCTTATGCTTGCCCACTTTTCCTGCTTCCAACACATCAGCTTCGAGAACTGACTGTTTATTTGCTGCCTAATATATACCACCCCTTGACAGGTGCCACTGTAACGAGATAATCAATGTTATTCACATCACCTGTCAGTGGTTGTAATGTTATGGCTGATTGGTGTGTGTGTTTTGCTTTTTGCCATACATTGAAGACATTTGGGTTTCAGATCACAAGGTGGATATGAGATAATAGATCAAAATTTCAGCTTTCATTTCCTGATATTTACATGTTGATGTGCTAAACAACTTAGAAGATGGCATCTTTTGTTTGAACCCACCCAAACAAAAGATATGATCAAAAATATTGGAACATGTGACTGACAGGTGTGTCCCGTTAGATTGATTGTTGAAACAATTAATAGGTTAGTTGCTTAACAGGAATTTAATATGAATCTATTTCACTGGAGCACAATGCCTTTAAAAGCACTTATGTAATTACGGTTCACGTCAGTTCATGGACACTAGCATGGCGGACAACTTTAATACTTAAACCACTCTGAAAGCATCTACTTTTCCCTGGGAATCCCAGAGGCTTCAACTTTGGCCTAATTTACTAAATTTCTGAGATTTGATTATTTAAATTTGCATTTAAGGTCCTTATTTTATTGTAATCTCTAACCCATATGTTTTCAAAACCAAGAAGAAAAAAAACATTGGTGTAAATGTATTAAATACATTTAATACATACATGTATTAAATACATTAAATACAAATTACATTTTATTTAATGTGATGTGCATATGATTCAAATGTACAAAATTAATTCAAATACTTTTGTCACCTTCTACGATCCACAACATCCTACTATGCTCTGTGGCATGTATGGAAATGCTGAGCAGGCCCAGTTGACCTTGATTTTGAATAAAGATGGCAAGAGGAAAAGGTCAAAGTGACATAGTTTTGTACCAGGTTTTGAATGTTTTGTAAATCTTTAAGTTTCCAGTTGGTGGCACCACTGGACCACAATACACAAGACATTTTCGTGAACACTTTGATTTTCAGTGGTTTATACAATAAACAGTGGTCTGCCGTAAACCTTACTATGTCCAGTTATTCAGTCACCCAGTTTATCGGTTTATGAGCAATGTAGTCTAAATTATAGTATAATATTTGCAGACAATATATGTAACAATATAGTGTAAATGTTTACACCACAACTGTTTCAGTTGGTAGGGAAACAAGGAAATATACATCTATTTTACAATATATTTTTTTAAAAAGGCGGGGGGGGGGGGGGGGGGGGATGTGAGTGTATGCTACAACAACAACAATTTAAATCACTTTTCCACTAGTAATATCTTCAACATTCACTATTCAATCATTTTAGGAACATGTGTAAAAACCTAACACACTAAATATCTTGTAGGTTTATACATTTCCTTGCCAGCTTTATTTTATACAAAGGGTGTGCAAACTTTTGCACAAAACAAAACAGTAGTGCCACGTTTTAAAGGTCCTGGCGCACGTGCACACACTCCAGCTCACACACTGTAAAGTTGTATATACAGTGCCCTCTGCTAATATTGGCATCCTTGGTAAATATGAGCAAAGCAGGCTGTGAAAAATTGTTTTTATTGTTTAACCTTTTGATCTTTTGTTAAAAAAATTCACAAAAATACTCCAAAAACATTTTAATGCACATATAGGTGTGCAACAATTATTGGCACCCTTTTAGTCAATTTGTGCTACCTCCCTTTGCCAAGATAACAGCTCTGAGTCTTCTCCTATAAAGCCTGATGAGGTTGGAGAATACCTGGCAAGGGATCTGAGACCATTCCTCCATACAGAATCTCTCCAGATCCTTCAAATTTCGAGGTCCATGCTGGTGGACACTCATCTTCAGTTCACCCCACAGATTTTCTATGGGTTTCAAGTCAGGGGACTGGGATGGCCATGGCAGGACCTTGATTTTGTGGTCAGTAAACCATTTTTGTGTTGATTTTGATGTATGTTTTGGATCATTGTCCTGCTGGAAGATCCAACCACGGCCAATTTTAAGCTTTCTGGCAGAGGCAGTCAGTTTTTCATTTAATATCTGTTGATATTTGATAGAGTCCATGATGCCATGTATCCTAACAAAATGTCCAGGTCCTCTGGCAGAAAAACAGCCCCAGAACATTAAAGAGCCACCACCATATTTAACCGTGGGCATGAGGTACTTTTCCATATGGCTACCTCTCTATGTGCACCAAAACCATCTCTGGTGTTTATTACCAAAAAGCTCTATTTTGGTTTCATCTGACCATAGAACCCGGTCCCATTTGACGTTCCAGTAGTGTCTGGCAAACTGAAGTTTGTTTTTGGATTAGAGTCGAGGCTCTTTTTCTTGAAACCCTTCCAAACAACTTGTGGTGATGTAGGTGACGCAACTAACTTCTGCAATTCTCCATCTGTGATCCTTGGAGATTTTTTGGCCACTCGAACCATCCTCTTCACAGTGCGTTGAGGCAATATAGACACACGTCCAATTCCAGGTTGATTCATAACATTTCCAGTTGACTGGAACTTCTTAATTATTGCCCTGATGGTGGAAATGGGCATTTTCAATGCTTGTGCTATTTTCTTATAGCCACTTCCCATTTTGTGAAGATCAACAACCTTTTGTCGCACATCACAGTTATATTCCTTGGTCTTACCCATTGTTATGAATGACTAAGGGAATTTGGCCTATGTGTTACCTCGTATTTATATCCCTGTGAAACAGGAAGTCATAGTTGAACAATTTCCTGTTCCTAGTCATGCAATGTAAATGTAAAATATCAATGGGAATATACTTCCAATATATTTTTCTCATATGAATTCATAGGGATCCAGTAATTGTTGCACACAAAGTTTTTTTTAATAAACCTGTGTTGTGTTTGCAATTGTTTGATATCCATGACAGCAGAGTATTTTTGAAATTTTTTTAACAAAAGATCAAAAGGTTAAACAATAAAGACAATTTTTCACAGCCTTCATTGCTCATATTTACCAAGGGTGCCAATATTAGTGGAGGGCATTGTATTTAAACATTTACTTGTGTGCAAATATAAGTCTGTGTATAGAAAAGAGAAAGTGAGCTGGTGTGTGTCTGGTTAAAATTAACATTAAGAGCCTTGAGTCACTGCTGAAAGTTTGTGCACTCCTCTCTTCTTTCCCTATTAGTAGGTTCACCAAAAATATCTCCATGGTGCACTAAACAGAAAGCACACGTGTCTGTCATATTTATCACACCTGGGGGGTATTCCAGAAAGCAGGGTTAACTTACCGTCAGCTAAACCCCGAACTCTCGGTTGATTAACTCAAACCTTGCTTACTCAGGGTATGTCTGTTCCAAAACACCTGAGAAGAGTTAGTTTGATCAACCTCCAGTTGGTAACTCAGAGTTAACGCGCGTGCACGGTGAGTGCATAAAGACATTGTCGATGGATCGCCGAAAAAGTGAGCCGCATACTTCAGCAAAGCAAAATTTGAGGTTTTAATGCATGCTTATGAGGAATATATGCCAATTATAACAACAACAAAAGTAACACTGCTGTACGGCAAAGGACAGAGAGTTGGCTTGGCAAAAAATAACGGATCGAGTAAATTCGCGAGTTTATAAGTTCATAAATAAATGAAAAGTTTACATTCATTATGATGCAAAATTGAACACTGATCCAATTAGACCCGTGCCGTAATATTTAATAGATAAGCCTTTATTTTTTGCCCTCCATCGATTTTTTATTATTATTTTTTTTTTAGATTGTAGACTACTTATTGGCTTCATATTTTATCAGGTGTAATTCTTCTGGACCCAGAATAAACTTCCTAAACTATAACCTAACTAATTGGCCCAACCTTCTATAATAACTTTTCTCTTTGTTCTATATAGCCAACAGGAAGAAGAAGAAGGCTGAAGGCCGAGAAAGGGGTGGGGTACCACCTTCACCCACTCCTGCTGAGGAGCACTGTCCCTTAATCAAGGGCGACTCGGGGTCGATGGGATTCCAGGGGACAGTTAATCAGAGTCAGCTACCTCCTATGATACAGGTGGCCTGGTAGCCTGGTAAAATTTAGGTGTAGCATATTAGTACTAGTAATTAGTAGTTTTTTTTTTTTTTTAGGTTTCCACTGCTTTAAGTGACTCATCCTTAAACACTCAAGATAACCATAAACACTGCCACCTTGAAAAGGGTATTTTGAAATAACACTTTATTGGCAATGTTTCACTTGTGTATTATGCATGCTTATTTTATTTTACTGCATATGGTGTGTACTGTAATCTTAATTGTGGTGCCCCTACTACATGCTCCTTATGTGTTTGTATAGTAGTTGTATTTGTTTCAGAATGTACACTGAGCATCTTACTGGTTTCATTTTCTTACAGTTCCTGATGGACACATTGTATTAATTGACCCTCCTGCAACAGCACATCCTGCAACAGTTGTAAGTGATTATTGTCTTCCGGTATTGTTTGTTTGCTAGACCAAACCATTAATCCTTAGTATAATGTGCACTGTAGGATGAAGATGAAGAGACCACACCTGCTGTGACAGAGGTACAACATGAAGATGCTGTGAGGCCCACAGCGGTATAACACATGATACATTCCCTTTTTTAAAGATAAGATGTGTGATATTAAAACTTTGTCATTGTCCCCTTAAAGATTATGGCTGGGGATTCCTGTACAGTGGAGGGTCCGTCTACCTCCACACAGAATCTTAGCAGTGTAAGAAATTGTTTGCAGTTGTCCTGATTAAAAATAATTGGTCTATTACAGCCATTTGTTATCAATTATATTGAATTATCATTGTCTTCCTAGCTGCCTGCAAAGGAACTGTATAAGGTAAATTAGAAAAAGTGACATGGAGATGGACCTTCTACAACTTCAAATGGAGGGAAATAAAGCTGCACATAAAAAAAGGCCAGGCTTGAAACTGAATTGCTGGAGCAGCGGTTAAAGGTGGGCAAAGTACTGTATTTACCTACTGATGATTATTGTTGAATGGTAAAGCAATAAATTCAAATGTCTTTTTCAGTTACATGAAATAAAGAAACAATGAACGACACTTGACTGTTCACTTTGTGTATTAGTAATTTAAGTGATTTTGGCAGATCACATCTCAACACACCCACATACAGTTGCCTTTCCCACATGCTCTCCATCACGCATGTTATACAGAAATTCCCTGTGGTAAAAAACAAAACAAAACAAAAAAACACGAAGGGCAATGTATAAAATGTGCTCGGTGTTCAGCGCTGATCCACGATGTTTCCCGATGCCAGTGAGGCTGCAAAAAGTTTGTTAAATAAATTAACGATTCACGTGAAAGACAGTAACGCTCCCGCAAATATTCATCCGGATATGAAAAAAACACATATATACGTGGTCTAATCGTTTAATCTGCGCTTCCTCGTCCACAGGACATTCTTCAAAAGGACACGCCATGCTCCATCAGCTCTCTGAAACAAACTAACCCTGGAACATAACCTGCTCTGGAGCAGAGAGTAAGTTACTATGGTTACTTACATACCCTGAAAGTTACCTCTGTTTTTGGGACCGAAAGTTGAGGTTATCAGCTAATTTACCCTTAAACTTACCTGGGTATGTCACATAACCAGCTTTCTGGAATAGTCCCCTGGTAACATAGTTATGTTTCTGACTCAGTGACTCATTGAATCATGTCAGTGACTCATTGAATTACATCGGTCACTCAGTGAATCAATGAATCATATCATTCATTCAATGAATCATATCATTCATTCAATGAATCATATCAGTCATTCAGTGATTCAGTGAACAGCCCATGTAAACCAAGACCACTTTAAAATATTGATATACATAGTTAAGGAGGAGTGGTCTCTGTGTCTGTCAGTCCCAGTGAAGGAGGTGTGGCCTCTGTGTCTGTCAGTCCCAGTGAAGGAGGTGTGGCCTCTGTGTCTGTCAGTCCCAGTGAAGGAGGAGTGGTCTCTTTGTGTCTGTCAGTCCCAGTGAAGGAGGTGTGGCCTCTGTGTCTGTCAGTCCCAGTGAAGGAGGTGTGGTCTCTTTGTGTCTGTCAGTCCCAGTGAAGGAGGAGTGGTCTCTTTGTGTCTGTCAGTCCCAGTGAAGGAGGAGTGGTCTCTTTGTGTCTGTCAGTCCCAGTGAAGGAGGAGTGGTCTCTTCCATATGATATTCATACCATATGATGAAAATTATCTACATGTGGCATGATATGGTCTGACGTGAAGCAGAGTTTCTTACCACCCCACAGTGGATTATTTTCATATAACAGCATGGTCCAAAGTGTGTAATTCTACTTATATAATTTACAATGATTAAAATGTACAGTGATTACACATCACGCTTTTTAACCCTTTACAGTTACATAAAATGTTATGGAGTGTCCTTTAGACAGGTCAGTTCCTGCTAGTTCCGCTGACACCCAAGACTTCTTCCATAAATGTTACTTATAATCATCTCCTAGCAAAAAACTTCACCATATCAGTGATTATATATTTTTCTTTGTTAAACAACAACAACACATTTTTAAACCTGAGAACATAGGATATTCCACATAAACAATCACTTGAGCTCAGGACTGAACCTGGCTCTCTGGTACTGTAAGGTGATAACACTGTCCACTGCACCATCATACCACCTCAGTGCTGTGCTGTTATAGAACATTAATCCATATCCTCTGATTCTATGATTTGAGCTCTATGAGAAAGCCCTAAGTGAATGAAAATCATGGGAACTAAAAATATAGAGAAATAATAGAGATTTCATTTTGAGAACGTGTGATTGGGATTCAGTTATTTACAGACATACAACCTAAATAAAAATGAGAACTTTAAATAATAGAACCTTTTGAGTCTTTTGCGCTTGCGAATCGATTCGTTGAATCGATTCACTTTAAAAGAGTCGTTTAAAAAGAATCGATTCCTCCATGAGCGGCTCGTTTTGACCTAAACCGCCGCAGCGGGTGAGCAGTCAGTCAGTGGGACGCGGCGCTTTGCAGTGACACACACTCTCTTCTAAAACGATGGAGTTTGAAGCTAAAATTTACCCCCAGATTGGAGGATACGGACATTACAACCGGCTCGTTGCGGTTTTCAGCTGGTTCCCGCACTTCGCCATGGCTTTAAACCTTTTCTGTGATGTTTTCCTCACGCTCGTACCGGAGTCATACCACTGCCGAGCGGATCCGGAGTTACTGCCCGCCGCCTTCCTCCTCAGCAACTTCTCCACACAAACTTACCTCAACTTCACCGTGCCGTGGCTGAACGGCTCCGGACTGAGCCACTGTGAGCTTTACAAGTACCCGAGGAACTGGACCAACTTCACAGAGAGGGCGCACAGGGAGCTGGTGCCGTGTACCAGGGGGTGGTGGTATGGGAAAGCCGCCGGGCTCCAGAGCAACTTCGTCACTGAGGTCAGTAACGTTCATATATTAAGTCAATATTTACCTTATTCTTATTTCATATTTCTTTATTTTTACTTCTTTCTTTTTTTTAAATGATGTTTGCAAATTTTCTGTTTATTGACGATCCTAATCTGACTGGTAAATGACTGATGGGTTGTGTCCCAAACCGCACTCTGCACTACTAATGACACCTTCTTCAAAATATCTCATCTGTCGTCGATTTAATAGTCCAGTTGTAAATGTACACTGTGTGGTATGTATGCACAACTGATCTGTCAGAATTCAGGGGTGGGGGTGTTAGATTAACCCATTAAAGGTGCAATAGCCGATTTTCCTTACTTGTACAAATAACCCGGAGAATATGTAGAGCATGATCAAACAAACAAACATAAATAATGCATTAAGCATTACGTCTCTGAGAAAACCTGTTTGGAAAACCGACTTCCGGTCCAGAATGCTTGTTTTTGTTTGGAAGTGCCTTCTGTCAGTCAGTTTCTAGACTAGTGGTCACTAACCCTGTTCCTTGAGATCTACCTTCCTGAAGACTTTAGCTCCAACTATAATCGTGCCCACCTGAACATCTAATCACTGCCTTAAGAAGCTCTTGATCAACTTAAACAGGTGTTAGATTTTGGTTGGAGATGAAACCTGCATGAAGGTAGATCTCAAGGAAGAGGGTCAGTGACCACTGCTCTAGACCCTACTCTACAGGCCCCTGTAGATCCTGGGGGCAGAGCTTTTTGAATTTGTTAATAAGTTTGGTAACAGTGTTGTGTGTGTGATGTGTGATGTGCTTGCCATTTTTCCTGTTAAAGTCCATCACAACCTCGCGACAGCTTCCCGGTCCAGCCATGAGAATGATTTCAATATGTTCTTCTTTTGTCAAAGGCATTCTTAAAGGCTATCTGTATATAAACTAAGGTTGAAAAATTTTAAAAGAAATTTTGCTAAAAAGTGTTAATCCTATGTTTGGAGACTTTTATGACACCTACCCTACTACTACAACTACAGTTACTAATAATAATAATAATAATAACCAAACATTATCACAATCTATAAAAACAGAGTCCATCTCAATTTAGCTATTTATCTATAAAATATGTTTTTAGCTATCGAACAAACTTTACAAAAAAAAAAGATAACACTATATTAATCATCATTCATCAACATTTAAGTAAATTGTCCTTATTTAAGTCCCACTGTCTATTTTACTTCTGTTATTTACACATAGCTAGCATGTTTATTGCTAGTGATATCAGATGACATTGAGACAGCAGTGTGAAAAACAGCTGCATGTTTTGGATTCTGTATTACAGTCAGTCCACACTACACACTATCTACTCTTAAGCCAGTTTTAACCAGCCCTATTCATGTATTTATTTTACAAAAATCAACAGAGGATTACACACATACGCGCACACACACACACACACACACACACACACACACACACACACACACAGAATAACAGTATTCACTGATGATCAAAGAACATGAAAAATAACATGAGAAATGTGTTGATAATGTCAATAATTGGTGTTTTTACATTTAAATAATATGCCAGTGAATGTGACCAGTAATGTTCTATCATATCATGCCAAGTGTGACTCTGTGTGGTTTGAGACATAGCCATAGGGAGCTGCAATACCTGTTTGATGTCTGCTTTCTGCACCTAGAGTCATTTCATAGTGTTTGAAAATTTGCAAAATGTCAGTTATATATTTCTTTCATTAGCATTAGTGTTAAAATGTGCGGAGAAATTGTACAAATGCTGTACATCGAGGGAAAATTTCAACCGCCCAAATATTCACATTACAAGTGAGACATATTTCCCTGCATGTGACCGAATTTTGTTCAGAGTTGTGCTGACACATCCTCGACTTGATACTGTGTATGTATATATATATATATATATATATATATATATATACCTGATATACAGCAATGCAGTTGTAATGAAATGAAATAAAAATGAATGAAATGAAAAATGAAAAAAAAAAAGCTTGCATAAAAGGGGCTAAAGATACAGTAGTGGTCCTTAAGGTCCTTTTATGTAACTTAAATGATTTTAAGGTGCACTACATTCACTCTCCCAGGTAACTACAAGTGACAAAGATTTACAAACCATACCAATAGATATTGTCACAAAGCAGCTTTACAGAAATCCAGATGTAAATTTAGATCCCCAATGAGCAGGCGTCCAAGAAAAACACCCTGAGACAACATCTGGGTGTCACGGGACAGTGGGATTATAAATAATTACAGTAAGTACAGGTATAGAAAAGTCAAACAGTAGGTTCATGGGATGAGCTCATGACAGTTGTTATGATAACAGCAGTAGTTCATATGTACAAATTCTACAGTATCCAGGCGAGATTATCCACTAAAGCAAGTGTACGCCTCAGGCATAAGCTGTTTTTGGGGACCCCGAAAGGTTCACTTTAGTACACTTTATTTCTGAGACTGTGGGCCATGCACGTGACCTTATTGATTAGGAAAATGTGGTTCAATTCATCATTGAGATTCAGTGACACTAATGATAGATGCAGGTTATTTACACACACTGATGTGAACCAACAGGGCAGAATGAAAGGATCTGTGTAAAGGCACTGAAACGGTTTGTAACGTGAACATAGCCACAGATTGGTTTGTTATTTTTTAGGACCCGATCACTGTTGTCATCATCATCATCATCATCATTATTATTATGTCCACTCGGCAGCTTTAGAATAGGTGTAATATATTACACGTTTTGTCATAGATTACTGGCTTGATTGCAGATTGGCTGTGTTTGACTACGTTTAAACAGTTTCCCTTAAAGGATCGATAAAAGATGATTCAATCAGTGACTTTCAGTCAGTAGGGCAGAGTGTTGTGTATTTGAAGAAAGCAGCGCAGGCCAGTTGACTGGATGAGACGAGCTCTTTCAGGCCAACAGGAAGCTCACAGTTTTATGTGCAGTTCTTCCTGAATCCTTGACTCCATGGCAGTGTTTCCCTCTGTGTGACGTCTCTGTGTTTGTCAGTGTTTCCAGTGTGCAGAGAATGGAGCAAGGCATTAGCGAGCGAATCCCTCTCATCACTCTTAGCACAACAGAGCACCTTGTTATCATGACACACTTTTTTGAAACGTGGACGACAACGTACATGGATCACACTTTCCTGTTTACAGTTTGAATTTATGCCATATCATTCTTTCCAAAATTGATATGACACTGATATGTAATTTTTCGTCCTGACGCTTTATGAATGAATCGTAAATTGTTATTATTTTGATTTCTGGGAAGCATGTAAATATCTTATGTAGCTTCTGAAGGGCGGTACTAAATGGGAAAAAAAAAAAAAGATCTTTAAACGAAATAACAATTTACACCGATCAACCCTGTTCAAAAGTTTACACCCCCCTGGCTCTTAATGTATCGTGTTGTCTTCTTGAGCATCAGTGAATGTTTGCACCTTTTGTAATAGTTGTGTACGAGTCCCTCAGTTGTCATCAGTGTTAAAAGATGGATCTCATCATCATATAGTCACTGCTGGAAAGGGGTCAAATATGCAGAAGATGCTGGAAAATCTATCACAAAACATAAAAACAGTCTTTGATCATCCAAGTAACAGCACACAGTATTAATAATCAAGTGTATGTAAGCTGATTCATTTGTGTGAATTCAGTTATTATTGCGTCTTGTGGACTATATGTAAACATCTGTTATTTGAAATAGCTTCTTCAGGGCAGAAAAAAAACAAACAAAATGCAATTTTTAAGATCTCTATTATTATTATTCTTTTAAATTATTAACATTTTGTAGATTCTGTAAGTTGTATGTAAACTTGATCTCAACTGTATGTTATATAAATTAGCTGACATAACCTCAGCTTAATGGGCAGCACAGTGGTGCAGCGGGTAGCTCCAACATCCAATTGCAATGCTTTCTGGGTAAGCTCTGCTCCTGAATTCCAAACTTCACTTTAGCTGATCAAGTATTAGAACAGCCATTTACATGGTGATGGGATTTCACAAAAGGGGAAACAGTATGGGAGACATCAATAAAGACATAAAAACAGAGCTTGTTTGTTTCCAACAGCACCAACATGTGAGATTAAAGGTCACCGTGTCCCACAATGTAAAACTATTATTGAGTCCACATTTCCAATAATCATTTATATAACATCTTGTTTGTGTATGTGAACTTTAGCAGGTAAACAAATCCCTGCTGCTTGTGATCAGCCTTTTCAGTATCTCTTAAAAGATACCTTATCTTGAGTTGTCCCTCTTCGCTGGTGTCCACAGTGGAACTTGGTTTGCAAGGACTACTGGAAGATTCCTCTGCAGCACGTCAGCTTCATGACCGGCTGGATCCTTGGCTACGTGCTGCTCGGCACTCTGTGTGACTGGTGAGTGTTCGAGAGCTCTTTAGGTATGGTTTAAGCAATTAAACAGGGATGTCATGTGTTTCTAATTAAACGCTGTAATAAATAAAAAATTCTGCACTTGTACAAATGATAATTTATACAAATATTATGTATACACCCATAAATTATACACTTATTAATTATAGTACATTTTTCTTTACTTTTAATAAATGCAGCCTTTAATTTCTTTCCATTTTTTATTTCTTATAATTTGTTAATAAATTATAAATGATAGTTTATTAAAACGCCTTCAAATAAATTGTTCAGTAATTCATATTTTAATTATTAATTATTTACAAATTTTCTTTAATACATGCTTTTATTTATTTTTATTTTTTAATGAATGAATTTATTTTTCATATAAATTCCATATAATATTGTAACTTGATATACGGTTTATGTTGTGTGTTTAGGTTAGGTCGGCGTCGGGCTCTGCTGATCTCTGTGTCTTTCTCAGGCCTGTTCGGAGTCGCTGTGTGTTTCTCCAACAGCCCCATGGTGTTTCAGCTCCTCCGTCTGGGCCAAGGCACTGCGCTCGCTGGTGTCTTCCTCTCCTCCTATATCACTCGTGAGTGCCACATGAGTGTTAGTTATGTCAACAACGCACACACACACACACACACACACACACACACACACACACACACACACACACACACACACACAGAGGCAGAGTAGTGTACATAAGGAAGTCAAACATTTATTACCCTGCTGAAGGCAGTGTTGATATCATGCATTGTAATAAAGAGATGTTTGCAGATTTTTTATTTTTATTTTTATTTTTTTGTATTGGTA
The DNA here is from genome assembly GCA_023630585.1 of Cranoglanis bouderius. NCBI lineage: Eukaryota > Metazoa > Chordata > Actinopteri > Siluriformes > Cranoglanididae > Cranoglanis > Cranoglanis bouderius. Next base: position 12,613,877 of record CM042555.1, on the reverse strand, counting down.
AATCGTTTGAAGAACATCAGAAGAAGTCATGTCATTTTGTTTGTGTAATCAGGCAGCAGGATGCTGATGCGGAATAGGAGGGTCCTGTTTGTCTACCACACCCTGTCTGGCTTCATTTTATACTGATAGACTGTTTGTTTGTGCTTTGACGGAGAAATAGACATGAGCATGAAAAACGTTTCTGCATTATTAAGCCATTTGTGCCTCTAGAAAGATACTGACACTTAAACAGTGAAACACTGTGCTGTATACAGCATGTTATAAATTTCTGTATGAACCTAGTTTGCAGATTTGTTAGTGTTTTATGTTAGACCTACAGTGAGGGGAAAAAAGTATTTGATCCCCTGCTGATTTTGTACGTTTGCCCACTGACAAAGAAATGGTCAATCTATAATTTTAATGGTAGGTGTATTTTAACAGTGAGAGACAGAATAACAACAACAAAATCCAGAAAAACGCATTTCAAAAAAGTTATAAATTGATTTGCATTTTAATGAGTGAAATAAGTATTTGATCCCCTATCAATCAGCAAGATTTCTGGCTCCCAGGTGTCTTTTACACAGGTAATGAGCTGAGATTAGGAGCACTCTCTTAAAGGAATTGCTTCCACAGAAGCAATCAATCAATCAGATTCCAAACTCTCCACCATGGCCAAGACCAAAGAGCTGTCCAAGGATGTCAGGGACAAGATTGTAGACCTACACAAGGCTGGAATGGGCTACAAGACCATCACCAAGCAGCTCGGTGAGGTGACAACAGTTGGTGTGATTATTCGCAAATGGAAGAAACACAAAATAACTGTCAGTATCCCTCGGTCTGGGGCTCCATGCAAGATCTCACCTCGTGGAGTTTCAGTGATCATGAGAACGGTGAGGAATCAGCCCAGAACTACACGGGAGGATCTTGTTAATGATCTCAAGGCAGCTGGGACCATAGTCACCAAGAAAACAATTGGTAACACACTACGTTGGTAAGAACACCATCCCCACCGTCAAACATGGAGGTGGGAACATTATGCTTTGGGGGTGTTTTTCTTCTAAGGGGATAGGACAACTGCACCGCATCAAAGGGACGATGGACGGGGCCATGTACCGTCAAATCTTGGGTGAGAACCTCCTTCCCTCAGCCAGGGCATTGAAAATGGGTCGTAGATGGGTATTCCAGCATGACAATGACCCAAAACACACAGCCAAGGCAACAAAGGAGTGGCTCAAGAAGAAGCACATTAAGGTCCTGGAGTGGCCTAGCCAGTCTCCAGACCTTAATCCCATAGAAAATCTGTGGAGGGAGCTGAAGGTTCGAGTTGCCAAATGTTAGCCTCGAGACCTTAATGACTCGGAGAGGATCTGCAAAGAGGAGTGGGACAAAATCCCTCCTGAGATGTGTGCAAACCTGGTGGTCAACTACAAGAAACTTCTGACCTCTGTGATTGTCAACAAGGGGTTTGCCACCAAGTACTAAGTCGAAGGGGTCAAATACTTATTTCACTCATTAAAATGCAAATCAATTTATAACTTTTTTGAAATGTGTTTTTCTGGATTTTGTTGTTGTTATTCTGTCTCTCACTGTTAAAATACACCTACCATTAAAATTATAGACTGATCATTTCTTTGTCAGTGGGCAAACGTACAAAATCAGCAGGGGATCAAATACTTTTTTCCCCCCACTGTATATAAGCATAAGGGATCATAAGCAGTGCTGACTAACAAAATTTGCTTATAAAGTGAATTGCAAGGCCTCAGTGTTGACCTGACTTCCTGGAAAGCGTGGACTTACATACAGATATTTTACTGACCTCAAAGAAGGATTAACAAAACAACTATAGCAAAGGCTGAGCTTTAAAAAAAACAAAAAAAACACCTAGACTCTACCAACAGGGCATTCTAGTGCCATTTAAATGCCATACAAATGCCAATTTATATATTTCTGTAAAGCTGCTTTGGGACAATGTCCATTGTTAAAAGCGCTATACAAATAAATTGAACTTGAACTTGAACTTGAAACAATGAAAGGACATTTAAATTAATTTATATGCTATATATTACCAGTGACCTAAGGTTTCTAAAAATCCCAGCAGTGCTGCAATGCCTTACACACTCATTCCTTTGTGACACACACATGCATGTCAGTGTCACCCCTGTATTGAATGATTCATCAGCACAGTGGTCCTATGGTGGTCCTTTCCCAGTGACAGATGGCTTAGAGTGTGTGTGTCAAAATGACCAATAGTTACTAGTTGGTTTACAAGGCCACTGCTCTTCTCTCCTAAACTCTCACACTTGTTTTTTCTTTATTATTATTAGTATTCCTCACACTTCTACAGTATAAAGGGAAATAACTGACACTTAAAGTCCGCGTGAAGTGTCTCGAATCATGCAGCGTTATTCAATGTGTTGACGTAATTTCCATTGAAACAGGAAGTCAGGGCTGGACATATCAAGTGGCCCATCCCACTTTTTAAATAACCAATAGCGTTTAGCTTACCTCACAGCCCGTACTTGACAGTTAGTACCATGGATTTTTATAATGTTGGGGATGGGACACTTCAGATTCTAAAGAGCATTTGATTGGACAGAAAATCTGATGAGAAGCTGAAGTGCAGAATGATGTCATCAAAATTGTTGATCCGTATTGGTGGTAGAGAGAGACCGTACATTTTGAATGCATATATCTTCTAAATGCGAATTTTGTCATTGTTTTTGGAGCACACTAGCTCATACTAAAAGCAACTTCAATTTTGATTTCATGGGGTCTTTAATCATTTTGTAATAGTAATGCATCAACCCTTTTAATATCTCCTTTACATTTCTACTTAAAATAATGTAAATTATAATTATAAGCATACAGCTGAGCAGTTGAGGGACACAGCAATGGCTCTCTGACAGTGTTGGGATGTGAACTCATAACCTGGTCACTAGCAGAGACCTTTAACATGAGTTAAGTCACTGATGTCCTTTTCTAGCATGTCTTTTGTGGACATGGCGCTAACTGTCCTGCTGTTTTTAAGGTCTGATAAGAAATAATAGTACAAAATGTATACAGTCGTATACAGAACACTGGATAGTGTCTTCAGTTTCTGTTGATTTTTAATATATATATATATATATATATATATATATATATATATATATATATATATATATATATATATATATATATATATATATATATCTACAGCATCTGTTCCCATTATTTTTCTTGCTTGTCTTGCTGTTATATGACCCTCTTGAAATCTTCATGGTCAAAGTTCCCTTGAACCACCTTGGTAATCTGTCTCTGACACAGTCATCTTCTGTATTGGGAGTCAATAAGAGTTCAAGTTGAAGTCTTTCCCCAAGTCTAAAGACTTCCTCTGGAAAAAGCCCACTATAGTAAGCCATGTTTTTCTCCTTTGACCTTCCTGTTATTGTTATATACAGTAGGAGTGTATTTGTGCGTTAACTCGAGGAAAAAGCTAAGGGAACATTGTGTAATGAACTTTTGTACAAACTGTCCAGGGACCACACTGTCTAGGTTGTGCGAAGTGGGGGAGCTCTGAAATGCGTAGGAGAAGGAGGTACAGGGTGGAACAAGGAGCAGGAATCTCAAAACATATGCATACACAGTTAGCCTAAATTCCTCTGTAGTCATAAATAAAAATCCATTCAGATGAAAAATCTGAGAAGAAATAACAGTGTTTTTTTCCTCCATAGTGTTTCAGAACAATAGTAGGATGGAGGGCACTGGGAGGAAGTGAAGTTTCTTTCCTGACGTCTCTTTAGGGAACGAGAGATATAAAGTCTGTGACTAGAGTCATTGAGGAATTTCACACAGTTTTGCACACATTCACGGAGGACTGCAAGCAAACAACAGACACTTTCCATCAGAGAATGTTTTAGATGCTTTTTTTTTTAAACATCCACATAACTTTTTTTGTATTTGAGTTTATTGGATGGTTTGATGATGCCTTAAATGCTGCAAAAAACCAACAACACATTTTTGACAGAAACAAAAAATATGTTTAGCAGTTGGTAATGGAAAGGACTGCAAAGCCAAACTCCAGAAATTGTACATGGTTTTTGATACACCTGAAACTGTTGATGGAAATTTGTCAATTATTTTTTGTCAGGAAGCAAAACCCTTGCAACAGCTTTTGACAGAAAAGTCATTACATAATGCATTTTATTGCAAAAAGTCAGTTTCATGAAAACTGTCCTAAATTCTCTAAGCTCTTGAAACTATTTTTTATTTAATCATTCGGATTACAGAGAGTGGAAACTTGGTTAATGTATACAGATAGCCTGTGCATTGGGTTGTGTTTACCATGAATCCATCATAATAAGTTAAACCAGGCTTCCTGCAGGTCCTTAAAAAAAATCTTAAAAAGTATTAAATTAGATTTTTTTTTAAATTTAAGACCATAAAAAGTCTTATTTTTTTACTTATGAGAGGTCTTAAACTTTAGATGACACTTTGACTTAGACATATCTAAATACTTTACCGAATTAAAACTATCTAATTAGCGTTATATGATTTTTAGTATTCTTTCTTTGTGGACACACACACACACACACACACACACAGAGGACTGATTTCCCAACGCTCAGAGCTTTGAGCTTTTAACTAGCTTTTATTATGTGCATTCAATTTACTGATGCATTACATTTATTACATTTTATTTTTTATCTTTTTTTCTGTCACTGCTTGCATTTGTGGCACTTCTGTTATTTTACCTGTTTTTTACCCTTTGTTTCTTTATTTCTCTGTTTTTGTAATGCACCCTGAGCTGTATTTTAAATGCAGAAAATCAGAAAATGTTTAAAGTGGTGTTAATGCCTTTCTTCTTCTTCTTCGTCTTCTTCTTCTTATTATTATTATTATTAGCAATAGTAGTAGTAGTAGTAGTATACAGGGCTGGGCGATATGACAAAAATATCATATCACGATACTTGAGGACATTTCTACGACACACTATGCTTATCACGATATATACTTTAGCTAACAAACTGTCCACAAAAGAAACAAACAAAAACGTTAAACTGAGTTTGACAGTACTTTTCTTTAATGCCTACAAATTCAAAGATTAAGTAAAAAAAAATACCTCAAATCAACGGAATCCATTCAGTACCATTTAATTTGTAATTATTAAAATTGTAAAATAAATAAATAAATACATCACCATTGGTTTTACCATCACCGTTTTAGTGGTAAAAACAAGGTGAAGTATTGTTCCTGTAATAGTCCCTTGATTCTAATCCACCTTGGGAGATGTTGATGCATAGATGTCCTGACGCGTACATACATGTACCCAGAAGCAGATGAATGATTGATAAAGTAACTTGAATTTATTGACGCAAAGAAATTAATAGCAACACAAGGCTGTTTGTTCTGCTGTACAAAAATGGTATTATTTTTTCTTTGTTTGGGTCTTAAAAAAAGGTCTTAAAAAGTCTTAAATTTGATTTTACAAAGTGTGCAGCAACCCTGGAAGCATCCCAAATAATAAAAGTTTCAGTGTTGATCTTGTATCTGACAGACCATGTGTCTTACCCATAATGCACTTAGAACACTTTGAGATACAAGTGTAGCAAAGGTTACACATACAAATGAGTGTGTAATGAAATCAAGCATAAAGCTTGTTATGTCATTTGTAACATAATACATCATATGTGTTCATTCGATTTCAGTTGATTTATGTGAAGTGGCATCATGGCGACATTCACACTGCAGTTGGTTCCCTCTCAAATTCTCCTCATATGTTTAATGTTGTGGAACATCTGTAAATTAAACTGTTATTCCCTCACCAGCCTCTCATTTCTTCTTTCTCTTGAGAGAAAATGAAAAAAAAAAAAATAATAATAATTCTAGTGACTCTGCTGTGTGATGGAGAACCTATGTTGATCATTCCAAACCCTGTCTTCTCTTTAATTGTAATCGTTAGACTGCATCCCTTATAATACTTTAACTTCACATTTACTTTTTTGCTTTAGATTTAATCAGGCTAATATTTTTTTTTTTTACAAAAAGGACCAATAGATTTCTTTCTAGGAAAAGAGGTTTCTGTAACTGTTTTTTTCCCATCTCGTCCCTCTCGGTGTGTGTCCTGCAGGTCTGGAGGTATGTGATCCCCCTCACAGGCTCATGGTGTCCATGGTGAGTGGTTTCTTCTCCGTGTTTGCTGAGCTCATGCTCCCGGGCCTGGCTTTGCTGTGCAGTGAGTGGCCTGTGCTTCAGGCTGTGGCTACGGTGCCTCTACTGCTGCTGCTGTCCTACTGGTGGTGAGTCATCTGTTTTACACACACACACACACACACACACACACACACACACACACACACACACACACTCACACACTCACACTCACTAATGAACCATTCAGTAACCCTTACCCAGTGATGTCAAACTCAGATTCTTTTGTGAGCCTTTGTTGGGCCATTTTTAAAAAAAATGTATTATTATCATCTCTTCTATTGATTTAACACCAATAAGGCTCTGAAAATAGAATAGGACTGTTCTTGGAAAAAGAAGTAGTAACAGACACTATTCAGCTGTGTACATTATCAGGTGATAACATTTATTATACAACAGTTAGTTTCAGTCCAATAATTGACTGGACAAATGACATTCCAAAAGTGCTGATATTTAGTATTACAGCACTACTACATCTCACTGTTTGTATCACTCCACTCGTCTGTGTTTGCCAGGGGCATTAGCTGGACTGTTAACCATTCGGGACTGAGCCCAGATTCTTCTCCATCAAAAAACTTTTAAAAACATACTTCTGAATAAATCTGCTTCCATGCTTCTGTTTTTCTTGCATGTGATGGCTAATTGCTTAAAAATGTGAAAACTGGACAAAAAGTTGGATGTATCATAAAACCCGGGTGTTATCACTGTTTGCAGGACTACCAGACCGATAAAATATAAACCTTTTTGGCTATCTAACACGAGACTAGGCTAGTTTGGTGTCTCTAGTCAGAGGAAGGCACAACTAAGCTACCACTGAATGGGTTTAGCTGCTACAGAGCCATGCAGAGTACTTTATCTGTCCTTATGCTCTGCTCATGTCATGTTCACGTAACTGAACTCATATTTACATTTACACACCTTGTTTTCCTGCTCAGCATGAGAGGATGTTAGTGTTTCAGTTTCTACCCCTTTACTGGCAAAAAAAATAAAATAAATAATAATAATTGCCGCATATCCATTTTCCCCTCACACTAACTGACTGTGAAAGCCAGTGTTTGGCAGAAGTGAGAGCTGTCAGCCAATAAGACATGAGTATTTCCACATATTTTCCTATAAACCCTGTCTGATTGGTCTTACCTCCGTTCACTGAAGATACAAAATTAAAATTCCGTCTTTTTTTACTGACGTTCAGTTACATAGTGATAAACCGCTCCAAGTGGAGGATTATTCAGGGCTAAAGAAAAAATCTTCGGGGCTACAGCCCCCAATGCCCAGGCCAGGTTACACCCCTGGTGTTTGCTACATAAAATTCAATTTCTAGCAATAGTTTGGTAGATTGAAACTACACTTAACAAAGCCGCACTTGTAATTGCAATATTTGATGGTTTTCACAATAATTTATAATAATAAATAAATAAATAATAAATTAATGTCCATCTGTTTCTTACTCATGAAACCTGTGCACACTATTATATTGTTAAACTTTTTGCATGTGGCTCAGTGAGAATATGTGTGTGGAGACTTGTATGTGTATCTGTGTTAATGTGCGTCTGTGTGTGTATGTACGACATTCGTGAGTGTGTGTAGTTAATGAATAGCATGTTTGTATGTTTGAACAGCTGGCCCTCTGTGTTTCCTGAATCTCCCCGCTGGCTTCTGGCCACATCTCAGATTCCTCAGGCCAAGAGATGCCTACAGCTGTTCACCACCCGAAACGGAGTGCGTAGGAGAGACGAAATCTACCCAGCAGAGACTCTTCTGACAGGTATGTGCATTGTTGCGTCACTCCTGGAAGGTCAGATGCACCTTTGCTTTTACACACCTTATCTACCTGCTCCCCATGAGTAAAGTCATGAATTTAAGAGACTTGAGAGTGGACACAGACAGTCACATGACAAATTCTATCTAGAGAGCCATGTTTTCTCATGATCTCATGATGTACCCAAGTACTGTGTCTGTATATAAACTGATCTAAAGCCAATGCTGCTATAAACTCATTTAAAAGTAGAGAAGGGGGACTTTACACTGTTCAGTGTGGGCAGCCATGTTGATTTGACGTCACTCCATAAACAGGGAAGTAACTGGTAGTTGAGAAGACTACCTCAAATTGACGAGTTTAAATTTCAATTTCAGGGTGCGTTTTCAGTGATTTTTTTTTACCCTTTGTAGATGGGAAGTTACAAGTTGCAACTTCACCTTGAATGCAGCATTAAAAACCAGGAGGTTGACAGGTTAATAAGAATTTTAAAAAATAAAATAAAATAAAAAATAAAAATAATAACAATTCCTAGTTTGAACACTAGGTGCCGCCATTACTAAAAAATCAATCTGAAAAAACGAATTCACTTCCAATGTCTTTTCCTCCCACTTCAAAACATTTATGATATTATTAATTCTATAGGACTACAGTAAAGTCACTCTCTGATGTAAATGGTGATGCCAAAGAAATAATAAAGAAAATAAATTAAATGCAGGTGGTTTCAGTACACTGGCTAAAAGAATATTAGAGTTCAGAAGAAAGGATGTCTGCTTAATTGACCCAGAATCATTTACTGAAGGAATGTTTTGACACCTTTAAGCATAAATATATGTTCCCAAAATGATGGACAGATGTTTTTATTTACTTTCTGAAACTAAGATTTTAGTGAAGATCACAAGATGAGGCAGTTTAACAAAAGGGTCAGTGAGATGTGCATTTTTCTTATAACATTTTCCTATATAATAATTTAATAAATACATGACACACATCACCTTAATCCACAGTATCCCCTTTATGTGAATACATTTTCAGTGTACAATGCTGTGCCCCATCCTGATTTCTTCTGTTTTTGTCTATATCTCATACTAAATAGTTTTAGATCTTCAAATGAAATACAACAGTAAAACAAAGGCAACCTGAGTAAACACACAATACAGTTATTTATTTATTTATTTATTTTTATTGAAGCACAAAAAAATTATCCAAAACCTATCACCAATGTGAAAAACTAATTGCCCCCTTAAACATAAAATCTGGTTGTGCCAACTTTAGCAGCAATAACTGTAACCAAATGCTTCCGATAACTGCAGATCAGTCTTTCACTTACTTCTAGGACTAGGACTTACTCCTAAGCTTTGGATCATTGTCTTGCTGCATAATCCAGTTGCGCTTGAGTTTCAACTTACGGACTGAAGACCAGACATTCTCCTTTAGGATCTGGTAGAGAGCAGAATTCATGTTTCCCTCAATTACTGCAAGTTGCCCAGGCCCTGAAGCAGCAAAGCATCCCCACACCATCACACCTCCACCACCATGCTTGACTGTAGGTATGATGTTCTTTGTGTGGAATTCTGTGTTTGGTTTACACCAGATGTAACAGGACCCCTGTCTTCCAAACAGTTCCACTTTCGACTCATCAGTCCACAGAACATTCTCCCAAAAGGTTTGAGGATCATCAAGGTGTGTTTTGGCAAAATTCAGATGAGCCTTACTGTTCTTCTGTGTTAGCAGTGGTTTTCATCTCGCCACTCTTCCATGGATGCCATTTTTGCCCAGTGTCTTTCTGATAGTGGAGTCATGAACAGTGACCTTTATTGATGTAAGAGAGGCCTGTAGGTCCTTTGATGTTGTCCTTGGCTCTTTTGGGACTTCCTGGATGAGTAGTTGCTCTTGGAGGAATTGTGGAAGGTCGGCCACTTCTGGGAATGTTTACTACTGTGCCGAGTTTTTCCATTTGGAGATAATGGCTCTGACTGTGGTCCTTTGGAGTCCCAGAGCCTTTGAAATAGCTTTGTAACCCTTCCCAGACTGATGTATTTCAATCACCTTCTTCCTGATCTTTTCTGGAATTTATTTCAACTTTGGCGTAGTGTGTTACTGGGTAAGACCTTTTAACCAGCTTCATGCTGTTGAAAAAGTTCTATTTAAGTGTTGATTTGATTGAACAGGGTTTGCAGTAATCAGGTCTGGTTGTGTCTAGTCCAGCTGAACCCCATTATGAATGCAGTTTCATAGATTTGGGGAATTAGTAACTACTGGGGCAAATACATTTTCACACAGTCCCAGTTGGTATTGGATAACTTTTTTGCTACAATATATAACATTATCATTTTAAAACTGTATTTTGTGTTTACTCAGGTTGCCTTTGTGTTATCTTAGATTTTGTTTTAATTACTGAAACTATTTATATGAGATATACAGAAAAACAGAAGACATCAGGATGGGGGCAAATACTTTTTCACAGCACTGTATCAAAATAAGTCATTTTATTTTCTGGGTTGTGAAATGTTCATTGACCCAAAAGCTGCTGGCTGTGGGCTAGTAAAATAGACAGATTTAAAGATAGATATATGTAGTTTTATATTCTATTTATTTATTTATGCATTGACAAATTGCAGCTGGCTTTAGGTAGTTAGTGTGTTGGTGTCTTTTAGTGGAAATCTTTAAATGATTGTTCACATTTTTTTCTATTGGGGTCACCAGATTTTAAAAAGCTATAACTTGTGCTTAAGCTACAGTACTGTACAAAAGTTTTAGACACCCTGCGTTTTTTAGTACAAACTTTGTTATAGATTTTTTATTTTATGACTGACAAAAAACATTTTAGATTCCCTAACATTAGTTTTCTAGCACAAAATTAAATGTTACAGAAAAATGTTTGTATGTCATTAAAGAAAGCAGGATATTACGTAAGAGACACTTTTCAGACAAAAAACACAATGAAGGCTGCTGGGTTTTGCTGCAAAGATAAGAAGCAAGTGCGAAAGTCAGAGTCTCTAGAAGAACTGTGTCTGGTTCTGTAAGATGCTCAATAAAACTTACCAGCTCATTTCCTTATAATACTGCTCTTTATGGTATTTTGAAAAATGTAGAAACATTTAATTTCATTATTTTGAAGGCATCTTTGCTCTACAGCATTTCTTTGCATGTGCCTAAAACTTTTGCACAGTACTGTATGCGCAAAAGAGAAATATATTTCAGTTTAGGAAACCCTGTAGTTTTCAAAACTTTATAGTAGAAAATGTCACAAGGGTTTTCTCCTACACGGCTACACATACGAAATCTTTATTTACTTACATCATTCCAGCATACATCAGAAAGTTCTTAAAATTGCACCTTTTAAAATGTTCACATAAATTAAAAGGCATTCATAAAAATGTGTTAAATTCAAGCATTATTTATTGCTTTATTTTATCATCAAAAACGGTGCCTGTTGCTCATGACGTTATGCTTGTTTGTTTTTTATTCCATCTGATCCATCAAGAAATGTTTGATGTAAGCAATCAAGCCAGCACAATGGTCTGCTCTTTCCACTGTTCCCCTGAACTGCATTTGAATCCTGATGATGCCATAGCCATCTGTGCCCGGGGTGTCATTTTCTTATTAGACTGTGAACATTTTAATGGCATTCCTCTCTCCTTCACTGGCCAATTGTAGCAGCTAGAGATCTCTTCGAGGCGTGTTCAGCTGCACTGACCTTTTGTCATAGGCCTCGATATCATTATTTTAATGTAACAAAAAATCTTTATCTTTACTTTTAATGCTTTAACTGAAAATGAAAATGGCAGGTATTGTAAAAGTATTCCTCATATGTTTTATAGTGTTCACATATCCACATATCTGAGCTTATCTGCACATGTTGATGCCTGGCTGTGCACATACAGTTTAAATGCTCCACATCACTGTTCACCACTGAAAGAGCATTTAGCTGGGTACAGTCTGGCTCAGTGTGAAACTGCGCTCATGTTTATTGAGCTCCTCTCCTCTGTCATCATACAGAGATAGATGTGGCGTTCCCAGAAGACCCCCAGCCAAAGTACCACCACATCTTTGAACTCCGTCACACCAGAGTTATCTGGAGGAATTGTCTCATCCTGGCCTTTACGCTGTGAGTGACACTTAACCACCTCTGTGTGTTTACACGTTATAACCTGCAGTGTACTCAGTTTCCAGGTACAAGACATTAATTCAGGCTAAAGCTGGAACAATATTAAATATTTTCTATTTACTATAATAACCTTACATCTTAAACTTATAGTTTTTGTCACTTAATGCCATACAGCAATGCACTGTCAGTTATTGCCATCAGATCAAATTTCACAGTTCAAATACTATGTGAAAATATATATTTTTAATATACACATCATATACATCAAGTCCACGTTTTATTTTTAGTTACCTGGCGTATGTCTATGCCTTTTTTTGCTTGACACTTATATTTATCAGTTGGCTAATTAGCTACAAAAAAAACAACAACAACAAATAAAACAATACATGTCCTAAAATTGATATCACATGTAAGCAGTTAGCAATTTCCAACAGTCACTTATAGAGTTGCTTTTTTTTTTTTTCTTGGGCTGAATTTCAGATGACATTCTAATACTCCTATAGGGACTACTCATATACAACAAAACTATTACATACTTTATGTAGGGGCTATAGTTAGTGAGTATGAAGCCATTGCTAATGACATTTTCTGTGGCATCTTCTATACCAGAACAGCATAACGTTAACAGTGTTACAATGTCATGTTTTCCTTTTGTGTCTTGTAACACATCTATATCTCCAACTACTGAACACCTCTGACTGCAAAAACTAAACACAAGCACAAGAGTTGTAAATGCTTATGAAGGATGATCAATACACTCTGGACCTTTCTCCATGTTCACATGTGTGACAAGTGGGTTTGTGTGTGTGTGATGTTCTGTACCTGTTTTGCAGTTTTTTAGGCACAGGGATCCAGTACTGTTTCACCCGGAACCTCCACAACTACTCGCCACACTTCTACTTTGTCTATTTCCTGCGTGCTCTGACAGGAACTGCGGCGTGTGGCTTCCTGTGCTTGTCCGTTGACCGCATGGGCAGGAGAGGAATATTGCTGCTAGCTGCAATCGTCACAGGCCTGTCGTCACTGCTGCTGCTGGCCCTCACACAGTGTAATAATATTATTATTATTATTATTATTATTATTATCATCATCATCATGTACAGTACCTTTACACATGAGACTGCAATTACGTTAGAAATAATCTGGTCATGGGGGTCACGGTGACTTTGGGGTTAGCACACTTGCCTCGCAGCCTCCACCCTGTGTGCACGGAGTTTGCATTTTCTCCCCGTGCTTCGAGGGTTTCCTCTGTGTACTCTGGTTTCCTCCACCAATCCAAAGACATGCATTTTAGGCTGATTGGCATTTCCAAACTGTCCGTAGTGTGTATGGGCATGTGAAGGTGTGTGCGATTGTGCCCTGCGATGGGTTGGCACCCCATTCTGGGTGTCCCCTGCCTTGTGCCCCGAGTCCCTTGGGATCCCCGCGACCCTGTGTAGGATAAGCGGTACAGAAAATGGACGGATGGATTATCTGGTCATTTAACAGAGTTAGCAAATAAAATATTTTTTCTAGATTACACTAAGGGAAAGATATGGATATGCAGGGTTAGGGGGGTGGGTTTGTCCAGTTTGCATATTTGTAGACTTCGCATTCAAGGTAAAGTGTAGAACTCTATATTACATATATTATAATATTAAGAGGTGCTTGGCTGGGCAGTGTTACCACCTCACAGCTCAAAGGTCCCCAGTTCAATCCCGAAATATGAATGGAGTTTCACTTTTTCACCGTGTCCCTGTGGATTTCTTCTGGGTTCTCTGGTTTCCTCCCACCTCCAAAAAACATTGGTGGATTGGCTATCCTAAATTGTCCCGGGTATGAATGCGTATGTGCACACTGTGCCCTGCAATGGACTGACATCCCATTCATGGTATATTCCTGTATTGTGCCCAATGTTCCCAATGGACGAGATCGTAATTAATTAATTAAACAAAAGGTGCATTGACAGGAAATCACCAAATTTCAAACAGAACGATGACCCCAGTATATGCCAGGTTTAAGGTAAATTAGGACAAATGTGAAAGCAAAAACAAATTTTAAAGAAATATGCAACAGCATATTTTGAAGTGTCTATCATTAAAAAATGTATTTTTAATATTTTATATTTAAAAATTAATTATGTACATAACATGTAAGGAATCAGCTTTTTAAAAAAATGAAACGAAACAGAACAGAAGCGCACGCTTGGATTCAAAGTACCTTTTTAAAGGAGACAAGAGTTTTAAAGCGTGCCCGCATTATCTACCAGAATATGTAGTAAATCGGATGAATCTGCAACGTTTAAAATATATTCTCCACCGGTTACAATTCATGTAACGAATTAAAAGATGTTTAACACGTTTAAATGTATTCTCCAATTTATGTAAGGAATTAGCTCGAATGGCGTGAAATATATCTATATATCTAATCAACGCGTGTTGTGACCAGTTATAAATATACATCAGCCGTGAAAGGGAATTCATGTATGTGCACATATACATATAGATAATTAACTACAATGGATTATAATTAATTATGACTATGTATGTGGTCTAGATCAGCTTTTAAGATTAACTGTAGTCTAGTTTAGAATTATGAACTCTAAAGAGGGAGTTTATCCTTCTGGCCAGGAAGGAATCTCCGTTTCAAAAGCGGTCTTGCAGTGTAGAAGTGACTCATCACGTGACCAAAACAGAGACAATCAAGCGTGGTTATAATAGATTTTAATAACTAGGTGTAACTACGGATACACACAACTAACTCTAAGCAAACACTACATATGTACATCTATATACAAGAAGAGAGAGAGATTAGAGAGAAAGTAATGAAAGGAAGAGGGTAACAGACAAAAACAACAATTAATTAGCCTTTTTCAAAACCAGCAACGAAATCTCCTGTAAACAGGGGTACAGTCTTAACGCATGTATAGATCCATTAACTATACTTGCATGGCTTGGGTGTTGTCGGTTTGAAAGTTCGCGCGAGGTCGTGTCGAGTTCGCTGGTTCGTCGTGCCGTTTGAAAAGGCATGGGCCGTGAGGCAGTTGCATCCTGTCCGGAGAGAGAGTGTGGCTTCCTCTTCCACCCGGGGGAGGGAAACCGGAAAGAGTGAAGAGTGTGTAGGGAGAGTCTGCCTTGAAGACTGTAGTAGTGGAAGTTGTGAAGTGGTGATTTCAAAGCGTGGTGTTGTTTTAAAGACAACACCAACGCACACGCCTCTTTGGGCTATTGGCCAATCAGGAAGTTGGATTTGTTGGTGGGATGAACTCTCTTTGTCTGGTCTCAGACCTGAATTTGCATGTCCTGGGAGGAGCCAGTTTAAACTGTATTATGTATGCGATTAAGAAAAAGCATGAAATAATGTATCCCATTGTAATGTGATATGCATAATCGATCGGGGCATCGCGAGACGATTAATTACATACCAAATTCGATGGACTTATGAAAATATTAAAAGGTGAAACATGGTTACAGACATTTAAAATAATATCCTAAATTAAACTATCTAAAATCATTATAGTTAGGTTACATAAACACACAATATATGCAAATAGGAAAACATCACACTATTTGGACATCAAATAATTACATATAATTACATGTTACATTCAAAAGAGATTCTTCCATTGTGTGTGTGCGCGCGTGTGTGTGTGTGTGTGTGTGAGTGAGAAGAGGGGGGTCGTGCCACCTGTAGCATTCCGATGGCATCTGGTCAAAGAGGTTACTGATATGGATTCACAGCTCAAAGAAACAGAGAAACTTCTTTGCCAAGTCCAAGCTGATTCAGAAATCAGTTTGATACGTTCAGACGTTACATTGTACATAAATCTATACATTACATAGTGACCAACTTTGCCTCTGTCCTGTCAGACCTGCGTGGAGGACTGGTGTTGGTGCTGTCATTCGTAGGACTTCTCTCCTCTCAGGCTCTGGCCATGCTCAGCGTGTTCTTCGCCAGTGAAGTCATGCCTACTGTCGTACGGTAAGCAATAGACATTACCTTTTTACATTAAAATGAACACATTAGAAAGTTCCAGTCTGCCTTGCTCATGACTGTTCTGGTCTGTCCGTCTCAGGGGTGGCACTCTAGGTCTGGTGATGGCTGCTGGCAGCGTGGGCACAGCCGCTTCATCGCTGATGGAGCTGCAGAACAACAGCGGCTACTTCCTGCACCACGTGGTGTTTGCCTCGTTCGCCGTGCTCTCCGTGCTCTGCATCATGCTGCTGCCTGAGAGCAAGCGCAAGGCCCTGGCTGACTCTCTGAGAGACGGAGAGAGCCTGCGCCGGCCTCCACTCTTCCTCTCCAGAAGAGGAAGAGATGATCTCCCACTGCTCCACTGCCACCATCCACCTTCTCAGTACAACCCGGAGAACTACTCGCGCCTGCTCAGCGCCACCAGGAAGATGCTCACCCAGGACACAGTGCCGTACAGGATCGCAGTGACATCTCAGCCGCTGCTGCAGAGTAATGGCACTTCACAGGATGGCCACGATGTCTCATCATAACAGTGGGTTATAATTTCACAAGAGTGACTTTTACATGAATTTTATATTTTAAAATGTACTTTTTTTGGCTACTGTTTCGCTCGACTAGGTGGAGCTGCTCATGGCCTGGATAAACTTGTGATTTGAGATTGGTGTGTGAAGCTACATATACTGATACTGATACTATGAAAGCATTGTTACTATTAATGATTTTATTGTCTTTGAAATAGTGAAGTCAAAGTCCATCATGTTAGTATACTCTAAGTTGTGAGACGGAAAAAAGGAGAAATCATGCTTACTTGCTCTCTCCATTTAAAACTCTCCACATACATATACTTTTCTTCAGATTTTTGTTCTCTAACCAAATATCTATCCATAAACCTACAGGTAAGTTCCCGTATTGGATTTCTGAAATGTTCTCCCACATTAATACTGATTCATTTCTCTCATAGTATTAAGTCTCTAGTAAGCGCTTTATCCTGGTCAGGGTCGTGGTGGATCCTGAGCCTGTTCCAGGAACAGTGGCTGAATATCTGTGTTTACTGGACTGCTGTGTTTTTCGCTGAGCCATCATACTTTTTTCCTTATATTTTTCACTGTAGAAGACCAGTGTCTTCTACCAGTGAAAAAAAGTTCCAATTTTTACTTGGTCTGAACGTATTTATGCTTCAGTGATGTAAGCTAAGGATCACATGAGAGCTGCTCCTCATTCACTTAGCTGGTCTCATGGCTCTCATTAAACATACCTTGTGACCTCATCCTTCTGGGACTTTATTTTATCTAACTGACCTCACTGAAAGGTGCTCACACTGTTTTACAAACAACCCAGTGTTAATGTCAGTTTATCTGTATTTTTGTCCTGTTGCTGTGGTCTGATGTGCACTAAATGAAGTGGGTTAGTGTTAATGTTATAAAGTATTCAGTGTAAATCAGATAATGGTCACTCTGATAAATGTACACTGGGTATGGTATGTATTATTGGAGGGTCCCAGTGCTGCTAACGGTGGCATCATGGGCAGTGCTTCAGTAACAGACTCCAGCTAAATACCTGAGAATCTCAGATCTAAGTGAAATTAAATTCTTCTGTTTATCTTAATTATGCACAAACCCATTGCATTGATTCTTTCTCACTTTATTTATTATCTTTCCAAAATGTGAACAGTATGAAGTTTTTTTTTTTTTTCCTTCTTCTTCTTCTTCAGACTGATTTTAAGCCAGTCTGGTGCAGCATGGGAACTGCATGCAAATTTTTTTTTTTTTTTTTGGTTTTTAATATTTGTAATGTATGTGTTTAAGAATTGCAATAAAACCCATATTTGTATGCAGGTAAATTTGCAACAGATTCAGCTCCCAAATAACTCATTGCCATTTTTCTGACTGTTTACAATATTTTATTTGCCTGTCTGAAATTGTTTTATGAAATCTTACTCTACCTTCATATTATCAGATTACTCTGCACTGCATTTTATACATCCATTTTACAAATTGTAAATAAATAAATAAATAAAATAATAATAATAAAATAATAATAATAGAAATATCTGCAAGCCACTACAAATGTGTGGTGATATACAGTAAACATTCCTACATGTCTGTGGTTCATTAAGATTCATTTGCATTTATCCTATTAACTGATTGCATCTGCTGACTTGACTACATACAGCACGTTCTACATGCAGCAGTGCAGCGGATCCTCCTTGTCATACAGCCTCGTATCAACAGCTGAGAGTCGAACACACACGCTAACAAACAGCTGAGATGCTGAAAAGAAGTTACTGCAATAGTAACAAAATTGCCTACATCTACCAAAACAAAACCTTTAAATATGAAGGTCACCTTACAGAGACAACTCGTTCTAGTACTAGTATAGATAATCCATCCATCCATTGCAGCCTATCTCCAGGAACTCGGGGGACACCCTGGTCGGGGTGCCAAACCATCACAGGACACAATCGCACACACATTCACACACTACGGACAATTTGGAAATGCCAAACAGCCTACAGTTCATGTCTTTTGGACTGAGGAGGGAAACTGGAGCTCCCGGAGGAACCCTCGAAGCACAAGGAGAACATTAAAACTCCACACATACAGGGCGGAGATCGGAATCTAACCCCCAACGTGCTAACCTCTAAGTCACTGTGCCCCCCTAGTATACAGTGGATTCCTAAAAAAAAAAAAAATGTTTTCCAGGTGTAGCACATCCCTTCAAATGTACTACACAGCCTTTATAAAACATTTCTTTATAAAATTATTCCAGGTGAAAGATGATTGGGGGGGGGGGGGGGGACAGTTCATACAAAGTATGATATCCATGTGAATCTTACTACAATGTGTTTGGTTATATCTGGAGCTAGTGCTGCTGCTTTAGTAATGTCAACCAGGTTTACTTCTCTTTAGAACAAACCATAAAGCAGAGTTTAAACTGATCAGATCTAGGAGAAGACAAGATGAAACTGAGACACAAAACTGTTCTGCTGCCCTGCTTAGTCACTCCTCACACTTCTAATTCAATAGCTCCCCTTACAGGATCTGAGTATAATTACAGATTGGCTAGATGACAGCAGAATACAGTATGTAATGCCGCACCAGTCACTTAGTTTCTTTGATTCACTTTAGCATTAAAGATTATTTGATACTGAATGTACACCACCAGTCGAAAGGTTTTGAAGGTTCAGAAGGTCTGTTGTACCTGTACTGTCACTTCAAACCATCAAAGGCACTTTAAAAAGATCAACACTTCCAATCTATTGGAGCAGGGCAGAGTGTGATTTACAGTCAGAATCATCTAGAAATAAAGTGATACTGACTAATTTGGGAAAAATACACCATCAACTATGCCACAGTCATAGTCACTGAGATAATGTTTTTGCCCATTATGTTTGATGTGAACATTAACTGAAGCTCTTGACCTGTATCTACAGTACATTATTCTATACATTGTGCTGATTGCATTAATGAGTAGGTGTGCATGTGTTCCTAATAAATTGGAACATTATACATAACATTAAAACCACTGACAGGTGAAGTGAATAACATTGATTATCGCGTTACAATGGCACCTGTCAAAGGGTGGGATATTTTAGGCAGCAAGTGAACAGTCAGTTCTCAAAGTTGATGTGTTGGAAGCAGGAGAAATGGCTAGATGACTGGGTCAGAGCACCTCCAAAGCAGCAGGTCTTGTGGGGTGTTCCCGGTATGCAGTGGTTAGTATCTACTAAAAGTGGTCCAAGGAAGGACAACCGGTGAACCGGCGACAGGGTCATGGGTGCCCAAGGCTCACTGATGCGCGTGGGGAGCGAAGGCTAGCCTGTCTGGTCCAATCCCACAGAAGTGCTACTGTAGCACAAATAGCTGAAAACGTTCATGCTGGCTATGATAGAAAGGTGTCAGAACACACAGTGCATCACAGCTTGCTGCGTATGGGGCTGCGTAGCCGCAGACTGGTCAGAGTGTCTATGCTGACCCCTGTCCACCACCGAGCATCAGAAATGGACCATGGAGCAATGGAAGACGGTGGCCTGGTCAGATGAATCACGTTTTCTTTTACATCATGTGGATGGCCGGGTGCGTGTGTGTCGCTTACCTGCGGAAGAGATGGTTCCAAGATGCACTATGGGAAGAAGGCAAGTCAGAACTTAAAGAATCTGTTGCTAACGTCTTGGCTCCAGATACCACAGCACACCTTCAGAGGTATTATGGAGTCCATGCCTCGACGAGTCAGAGCTGTTTTGGTGACACAAGGGGGACCTACACAATATTAGGCAGGTGGTTTTAATGTTATGATTGATCTGTGTATATGCAAATTGAGAAATGGTTGTGACTCTAGATCTATAATAAGAATAATAATTATAATAATTTGTTACATTTATATAGTGTTTTCTAGACATTCAAAGCGCTTTACATAGTATGGGATGGGAAATCTCCTCAACCACCACCAGTGTGTAGCATCCACCTGGATGATGTGACAGCAGCCATAGTTCGCCAGAACACCCACCACACACCAGCTATTGGTGGAGAGGAGAGATATGTAGCCAATTCAGGGATAGAGATTATTAGGGGGCCATGATAGGTAAGGGCCAATGGGGCAATTTCGCCAGGACACCAGAGTAATACCCCTAGTCTTTACGAGAAGTGACCTGGGATTTTTAATGACCACAGAGAGTCAGGACCTCGGTTTAACGTCTCATCCAAAAGACAGTGCTTTTATAGTGTAGTGTCCCCATCACTATTCTAGGGCATTAGGACCTACACAGACCACAGGGAGAGCACCACCTACTGGCCTCCCTAATACCACTTCCAGTAGCAACCTTAGTTTTCCCCAGGAGGTCTCCCATCCAGATACAACCCTGCTTATATTCATTGAGAACCCAGGTGAGAACTGCAGGGTGATATGGCTCTATTTAGAAAAAGCCTACATCATTAGCCTACATATAAGATTGATCATATACACATACATATAATCAATATGTAAATAAGACCGCTTCAGAGGAATGACATATCTGGGAGTTATAAGAGGGTTTGTGGCTGTTGAGCTAATTTTGCTTAACTGCAGGTGGCTCAGGAAATGCAGCTCTCTACAGGCCCATCTGCCTCTCCAACAGCAGGTGGCTGGTTTCAGCATTTCATTCCTCTCGTCCTTGTCCTGTCCCTCTATCATTATGTCTTGCCACATACACACAGCCATGTCATGGATACTGGTAGTTTAGTGTTTAAAGTTCTGCACTATTGACAGGAAGTTTGTGAGTTTATCCTAGCGCTGCCAGACTGACAATATTGGGGCCCTTGGTTTGTTTTCTCCTTTGCTTCTATGTACTTTAAATAAAAGCATCTAACATCTGTTATGTCTCCTCCCTGGACTTTTCTAATCTACAGCATTCATCTGTCATGTTAAACTTTGAATGTGATACGTTACACTATAAATTTACAGTCAGGACTGATACTGGTGCTCATCTATCATTTTCTACCCATTTAGCTGAACTTTGTCTGAACACTTTCCTTCTTATTTCAGATGTAATTGATCATCCAAGAAATGTTTGGCGTCCAACGTTTGATTCGGAATGAGGCTAATGCAGCTAACAAATAATGAAAGTCTCACCTTAAATGCCACTTTAAATAAATTCCCAAATCTCCATATACTCTCTTTAAATCATATCTTGAATACCAGAGACAAATTTGAAGTTGCAATATTATCTGCATCATTTCCAGCTTTCCTATTCAAATTTGGAGGGTTTTAAGTGTGTGTGTGTGGTGACCTGAAAGACACTGGTGTCCCATGCAGGGTGTATTCCTGCCCCGTGCCCAGTGTTCCTGGGATAGGCTCCAGATCCACCACTACCCTGACAAGGACAAAGCGATTACTGAAAGTGAGTGAGTGATTTTGGATGAGATAAACTACATTAGCCTCATATCTCCAGTACAAAATTAAAGCAGCAAACAATGGACACCAATATGTCTTGGCTCATCAGCTACATTACAGGTAAGTGGAAGGAGAACTTAGATTTTTCACCAAACTACTGCTTTAATAATAGAAGTTTTATTCCAACATCGTTGCTCCATCGTTGCTGTCTTTGTCAGTTAACATTTAGCAGCAGGCTGATCATCATGCCTGGTGCTGATTGCTGTATAGACCCTTAGCAATATGTTGGCACTTCCTCTGTTATTGTAAGCCACAACTTGCTTTCCACAGAAGGAAAGGCCAAACTGTGCCAGTTGGGAGTTAATCTTGCGCATGCTTAGCACTGCAAGAATTTAAGTAATGCTCTAAGGCTTAGCAAGATTAAGTCCTTTAGGTGCTGCAGATTCCTGAAGAATTCCTCATGCAAAGATTGCAGGCAGATGGATGCTGATATGTTGTTGGCCTTGTTGCCTACTCTGCCTGCGTGCATGTGAGAACAGTGTGGCCTAGTTTTGTCATGACTGATTGCACCTCTCAGGATTTCACACCAAGACTGTAGTTCCACTTGCAGTGGTACAGGCTCTGACAGATGGAAAAGTGACTTACAAATGAGGCATATCCTAGTCCAAGTGGCTGGTATAAATAGGCTAGCAAGGCTAAAGCCCCCTGGCTTTCAAATATAAAAAGTTTCATTTTTGGCATTCACATCAGATTACTCACTGTTAACAAATGTTTTAATGTGGATTATTTTTTATTTTTGCAGAACCCAGTGCAACAGCTCTTGGTTCCACAAAATGCATAGAAGTAACATGAGGAGAATTGCAAATATCAAAGACTAAGTGAGAGGAAGAGTATTCAATTATTTTTACCCTGTATTCTTAAAGGTAAAATATTATATAATATTTTAAATATTATACAGCATTATTAATACAGCCTTTTACTGAGCAGCAATGAACAGCAATGAGCAGCAGTGAGCAGCAGTGAGCCGCAGTGAATGTCTGTTTTTTCCTACAGAGATTTTTTTCAAATCCTTCACAACCATATCTAGTATATCTTAGCACTCAGTTAGTTTGTGTTCACTACTTACTGGGTACCAAAACTTTATCAAAGACAAATTTAGTAATTTATTTTCCTTTGTCAACTTTTAGATAGATTAAATTTTAGTTCAAAGGTGGTTGATCAGCAAAGAACTTTTTGGCTAATATCTTGGTATTGGAAGTCTATCTCTTCTAAAATCTTTGTATACATGCATTAATCAACGTAGTTAATACATATCACATGTTGAAATTATATTATAAAGTAACAGGTGTAATCTGTATTTACAATTTTACGTTGTCTTTGTGGTTTAATCAGTTTAATATGTTCAATACATAGTTTAATGTTGTCATTTAATTAAGTGACAACATTATCCAGTTTTTTTTAACTGAATGTGGTTTGAGGCAGATTCTTACAGAGAAAAAAAGATTTTATGCTGTAGACTTCCAGCATAAAACTACAGAAGCAAATGTAGGGCTCCAAACATATCTCTGCTGATCGACATGATACATGTTCTGCCAGATTGAGTTTCCACCAACTGACCAGAAACAGAGACAGGTTATAGGAGGAACAGACAGCTACAACTAAACTAACTAAGCTAACTGTCTTGGAGAAAGTATTGGTACTCAGTCAGTAATGCTAAACAAACTAGTCAGCTAGTCTTTTAACTAGTCTCTTAATACTATAAAATCTCTTACATTTAAGAATATAGAGTAAAAATATTTTAATACTCTTTCCTTCAGATCCTCCACAGTATCTGTTATTTGCACTCCTCTGAATTTTCCTTCTATATTACATCTATGCACGTTTTTTCCCCCTTTATCTGTGCCTGGTAAACATATTGGCCCCCTGGAGGGCTGCAAGTGAGAGCTTTAGTCTGACATTACTCTAATACACTGCAGGATGTTCAACATTTCATCATTTAACCTTGTAGTAGAAGGTTGCACAAACACTCCTATCTGACCCATTTACTTATCCCCCTGCTTGTGACATTTCCAAACCAGTCCCCTGATTTTTGCCTAAATAGGCCACATGTCATGGGGACTGTGGATGAAAACCACAATATACTGTGGCTGGTTCTCGACACTATGTCTGCAGCCCTGCTGGTGTCTTTCCCAGAGCTCATGTGCCCTCTGGAGGTCTCTGTCCTTGAAATGATCAAATATGCTAACAGACTGAGTACAGTTTAGCCAGTGGTAGAAATACCTGTTTCACAGGCAGCATATGTATCATAGTTTTGAAAGTTATCTCCAAAAACCTCAGGGTGGCTGCTCCAGTGCAGCTCCTGTTGCTCCCCATTGGTTCAGCCGGCATCTCCAATATGTTTCAATGAATTATCAGCACAAGCTGCAGCTAAATTATAGAACCAAAGTCCTGTATAAGCTTTCAGGTTAATAAACGTTTCCTACAAATACCAAACATGACAAACAAAAAATGTGTAATCCTTTCATTCAAACCAAACCTTTTATGAAACATTTGGTTCTTTCATCTGTCTTTTGCATAATTTGTAGAGTAAATAATTCACCTCATTCACAATCATTACAGTGAAAACCGTTTCACTCTCTGTAATCATCTGACACGACTGTCACTAACAGGTTACATGAATCTACAGTTTGGGGAAGAGAAAAATCAGATAACATTTTTGTGTATTTTTCTTATGACCACTGGTAGTACTATTGTACACGGCACCACAAAGTTCCAACGTTTGTTACCAGCAAATATTAATATTATCATCCAAAAAATCTGATGTGGATGCCAAAAATGAAACCTTATATCGATGACCCTTATATCGATGACTTTTTACATTTGAATAGGGCTTAGACCTGTTATTGCATTATTGCTCTTTGCAGTGTTGATATCCCAGAAACCTGCAATACACAAATGAGCCCTTTAACAAAGACCAATTAGAGATTATCACTCTGATTTCTCAAATGAGGTTCCAGATGAGTTTTCTGTTGATGTTTAGCTCAATCATGGAATTTGCACAATAAACAAAATACATCTTAGTTCAATTAATATAGATCATTCTTTAACTGTGACACATTGCTCTGTTGAAATATCCTTCCATCTTCTGTACTGCTTATCCTACTACCCCAGAGCCTATCCCAGGGGACTCTGGAACAAGGTAGGGGACACCCTGGACAAGGTGCCAACCCATCGCAGGGCACTATGGTCAATTTTTGAGATGCCAATCAGCCTTCAGCTCATGTCTTTGGACTGGGGGAAGAAACTGGAGCAGTCAGAGGAAACTCCCAAAGCACGGGGAGAACATGCAAACTCCATGCACACAGAGCAGAGGTGGGAATCAAACCCCCAATCCTGGAGGTGCGAAGCAAATATGCTAACCACTATGCTATCGTGCCCACTGTGTAGACATATAATAACTGTAACATTATATTTTTTCTATATCATTCAGCATTATTTCATATGACTCCTGAATTAATTCAATAGCAGCATAGATTGATCATTTTTGTTGAAGCTGTCAATCAGGTATGAGAAGTGTTTCTCTACAGCAAGAAACCTCACTTCTCATATTAGAGTGTTTGTAAGTATTAATTAAATCTTTCTTTATTGGTTTCCTCTAAGCAAAACACCTGTGTGTGTGTGTGTGTGTGTGTGTGTGTGTGTGTGTGTGTGTGTGTGTGTGTGTGTGTAAAGAAGTGCCTCAGGCCACTTGTCTTTTGATAGTTTGATTGAATCTTCACCAAACTTCACCCATGAGGCCACAAGGCCCCCAGTCACACACACACACACACACACACACACACACACACACACACACACACACACACACACACACACACACACACACACACACACACAAAAAACATCAGCAACAATGAGATGGAGAAAAACAGGGAAGCCAGCTCAGCACCATGATAGATCGTGTTTTCTGTACACTATGAAGCCAATAATAAAAGCTGAAAGACAAAAGAAAGTGGGTAAATTCAGGTTACACTCACCTTTAGCCCAAGAATAAGCTTAGATATGAATCCAAGGAACAAATCCAAAGTACAACAGACAAAGGTTATGTGACATGCTGATTTTATATTCAAGTTAAACTATGAGGACAAGAGTTTACTCCAAGACTGGACTTAATTAGCATCCACAAAGCCAGCCTGGAGTAGCAGTGATGTGGGTATGTAGCTTACAATCATGTAGCTTAAACGTGTAGCTTAGTGTTCCTTAATGAAATTATTTGGTTTCTGTGTGAAAATAATTGACTCCTGATCAAGTAATGAAGATGAGATAGCTGAGATAACCATGTAGAATGATTATGTTCTCACATCCTCTACAGTGTGTGTGAGTGTGTAGTAAAATGCCTCAAGCCATTTTTTTGTTTTCCAATTTACACAAGTCTGGCAAAGTCACAGCAGCCCTAAAATCATCACCATTATCTTTTTTAAAGCACACCAAGCAGCCTTTTCTAAATATTGTAGGAGTTAAGAAGTGGTTCACATACACTTTCCATGAGGCCACTGCTTTCCATACAGTCAAATTAGCTAAATGCTGCTGAAGACTGGACACCTCAGCCTTGTGCACCTCTCTGTGTGATCAAATTCAACAGCTGTGATTACTGTGTTGAGATCGATCAATAGCCTGAGCTTGTTGGGGTGGCACATTTACAGAGTTAAAGGCAGAAACATTGTTACGCACCGTAGTACACACTTAACTATACCTGTTTTTATCCTGAAGGGGATAACCTAAAGATTTGTGCTTCCAAAAAACAGGTTATGCCAAAGTCTCCTCCTTGCTTCAGTGGATAATCGCAGATGGGTTCTCTAGACCTGTACCTAAGAACTGCTGCTATAAAAATAAAGAATGTCCTGTTCACCCAAGGACTCCTATTCACAATCATTATTTCAACAAATTTACTGTTTGATTATGACAGTAGAAGAGTAATTATTTGTAATCCCACTATTCAGTCTGGTTCCTCTCAAGGTTTCTCCTCATGTCACCATTGGCCTACATTGGCCTATATTACCTGGCTTATATTATTGGCCTATATTATATTGTTGCTGGTGTATTATCATCATAGTTATAAATATCATATTTATTTACATATGGAATATGTGTAATGTAATGTCTAATAGTCACTAATGGAGTTTTGCCTTTCCAGCACACACAGCTGTGGTAACAGTGTAAATATAATCACTGTGATATCAGAGCAAAACCTATAATGCAATACTTAGATAAGATTAAGAAATGTAGAAAAAAATCTGTGGAACTACAACTGAGGCAGTGTTTATGTATTTGTTTGTCTAAAACTAGATGTTTGCATGTAGCTAGATGTTAGCTAGCTACTTGCTAACACTCGACAGCCAAATTTGAATTACGTTCATATGTCCATCGCATTTTGATTGGCACTTGCTACAAGAACGGATTATTCCACTGCGTACTGGAATGGGGGGGGGGGATAATCTGTCACATTAACAGATTTAAAAGCATGAAGACGATGTAAAATAATCCGTAACATGTTAATTAAATATAATGTTGATTATATCATTATATGCCATGATTTACAAACAATACTGCCGTGTTAATTCGGTTGTCATGTCATGGTTAGTGACGATTGGCGGAACCCATTTTAAACTGCACATTGGCGAGGCCAGCACGTGTCCCCGAGCTCGAGCCGTACGCGCTCGGATAAGAGGCGCGCGGGGAGTCGGAGCTGCTGACGTCAGACGAGTTCGATTATTTTGAACTGGGGGGTTAAAGATGGCGGAGGCGGAGACCAGGCTGAAGCTTCAGAATCATTCCTGGCTAAACCGTAAAGGTAACTGTCGCAATGAAGATAAAAATGCTGACAGATAAATAGCTGTTTTAAATATAAAGTGAGCAGGTGTGATTTTTTTTTTGGTAGCCGGGCGTGAAAAATTCGTTCGTCATCGTTTTGCGCTGGGTACTGACTGGCTGATGACACCTGCTAATGCTAATGCTAATATAAAGCTCGCGTCAAGCTCACGCTAGCGTCCCTGAATAGTTTAGGCCAGTGCTTCCCAGGTGTCCTGCTTCATTAAACTATAAATTGCTCTTTTCCTGTTTACACACTCATTTTAGCGTTATGGAGAGTATGCTTGAGTCGGAGAAAGCTGATTTAGCTTCGCACAAACACGGGGTTTTGTTGTGTTGTTAGATAGCGGGCAGGATTCCGTATTAATTGACCGACTGTGTTGGAGATTTGCTAAACTTGTTACTTTGTAATGTCAGTGTAAGGTTTACTGTTTGTCTTTATATTGGACTAGTGTGAGTCGCACTGAGATCTCACATCAGTCCGGTTAACGTTTCTGCAGCCAGCAGCAGGCGGCTTTGACTTTGAGCATCTGATGTTTACATTGAACGCTGCCCCTTTAGCCAGCTAGCTAACTTACAGTCTGTTTAACTCCCATGAAACACTATGCATTGGCTGCTGTTAGGAAATCACTGGATGTGAATCACGACCGTATAGATTATGGTGTAAAATGTATGGATTAAATACCAGACAAGGACTTAATGTCAGTTTTAATGTGAGGAGTCTTTGACAGGTGGAAGTGAGCACAGATGATGTACAGGTCATGTTTACTCGGGTTTCTGTGCTCCTGATGGTGTCAGTGGTTTGTAATGAAACCTGGTTAAAGCTTAAACTCATGCTGGGGTTTATTGGTGGGGAAAAACTGCACATTTGACAGTTTTTGAATATTTACAGCAGTGTCTCTAACCCCAAAGTGCACTGTGCTTTAGCTGACAGTTTAATTGGCAGATTATATGATACTCATTTATTTATGGTTGTTATTGTTTTATATGGTTAGTTGAGGTAATGTTACTGTGTGACTTATTTATTTATTTTTTTAAACCATATGTTGTATTTTTGCTGTTTTTACAAGCACATGATGGTGTGTTTGTGCGTTTCCTGTGACTGTTTTCTAGCAGTTCCTGGTTAATGTGTTTTTGTTTTTAGCTTATCTTTTTAGCACGTTGTGGTTTTAATGAGTTAATCCTGACAGCTCAGAACCACATGCCTCACTCAGCCTGCCTGACAGTAACTATGTACTAATGCGCTCTTTGTCATATTTTATTCTTAACTAATAAAAACATTTAAATTTATTTCTTGTCACCCCTTTTGAGATGTGTGTCGTATCTGTGCTGTGGTCTTTGGACAGAGGGGTCATTGCAGAGCATGTGTAAGGAAAGGACTTGCAGGAGCTCACACAGCAGGCTTTAAATTTATTTTATTTTTGAGTGATTTGGGGGGGGTGGGAGATGGTTGTTAGTTTGGGCTTGTTGAGAAGTTCTTGATTCTGATTGGTTAGAAGGTGTTGATTGATTTTTCTATAACAGCAGCTCTGACAGTAACTCTGTCTGTAATTCAGGTTTATGTTAATGTGCTCGTTCTAATGCATTATTGTTTAGGTATTAAGAAATCCTTCACAGGGACTTGTATTGTTGATGCTCTAAATGAAAATTATCACTTGGACTCCAACCATGGAAAAACCTGCCAGAGGGTGGATTGGTTTCAGTAAATTGCCCCTGGGTGTGTATGAATATGTGGGCATTTTATCCACCTGTATTCCTGCCTCATGCCCAGTCTTCCAAATTATAAGCCCAATGATGAGACAGTTACTGAAGATCAAGTTTATTCTTATAATTAATTGATTTAGATTTGTATTTATGCTTTTTTTTTTGAGTGCAAGTTCATTGGAATACTCAAAGTGATGGAAAATACATCACTGATATGTTTCTTAGGTTTGTAGTAAGTATTATGAAGTGGCACTGTGCAGAACAAGTGTTTATAGAAGTTTGGTCATTTGCCTCTAGTGTAAAAACAAATTACAACTAATAACTGAACACAATCTTTTTAGTTTATACATACTCATGGTTAAAATTAAACCAGTAGAGCTGGATCTTGTCCAGACTGGCAACACTGGAAAAAGTTGCAGACTATAGCTGAGCAGAAGACCAAAAGAAACACTCAGACCGCACTTTTCTTTCCTTTCATTTATGGTTTGAGAAACTGGAACCAGACTTTTGGCTTTTTCAGAGACCTGCTTTACTTCCGTATATCTGAGCCTGCATTCTCGCCTTGGTTCAATCAGTCCATCTGTCAGATCGCCGTGGCCTTTAGACATGCTAATATGTGACCTACTTGGATCAGATGTGTTGAGCTGTAACCTGGACTTTACACTGTAAGCTGGACTCAAGTCTTGCCTCACTAGAGTATGGTCTATAGTCGGTGGGAATGGAGTATGATGTACAGAGCTGATGTACACAGGAGTAAGTGAAAATAATAAATAAACTGTCAAAACACTGAAAAGTGCAGCTCAATACAATAAACCTGTAACCACAGGAGCAGGAAGAGGATCAAATAGACATCACAGTTGTGCTTACAACATCTGGAAAGGTTTTTTTTTAAAGGACAAATCCTGTTGTGCTTCTTTGACATTGTGTGTGTGTGTGTCGCACAATTTAGCTAGCTTCTTGAGCCTAAATGACAACATTGATGGAATTATCACCATGCAAACCAAAAACAAAGTGCAAACTTAACAGCAAAATTCAGGGCCTAGTAATAGTTATTATCCTTGGTTTTCCTAAACTATCTAATGCTCACACTTTACAGTAAACAGTCTGGCCATATAGGGGTGTGTGTGTGTGTGTGTGTGTGTCCTTATGAGAAATAATCTCTCTCTCTCTCTCTCGCTCGCGCACAAAGAGCTGTCGTCATCAGAATGAGCAGCTCTCTAGAATTGCATTAGCCTGTAGAGTTTCTAATATCATTTCCCCACTTGTGGCTATCGAGGATTGCTTTTTACAGCTAGCAGCTGTTGACATTGCATTTGCTTTCACATCAAATCTGCTGGACCTGTTTAACCCTATATGGTCCGCATGATGTTTTTTGGGATGACATCTGTAATAAAATATTTGCCTGTTTCCTCTGTGACTACTCTCACGGCCAGATGGCTGGGAGTGAGTTTCCAGTTTGCTTCAATTCTTACGAGCCTTGAGATTTGTGTATCACATGATCTCAAGATTACATTATCAGGTCATGAATTTATCAAATGCTGAAAGTTGCATGGTCTTGTGTCCCATGTTAAAATGAAGTGAGGCCCAATACCAGTAGCCATCACTTCAACAGCTCATCTGCCAGCTTTTACTCAGGGATCATGTCTCAAACACTTTCTGTCCCCCAAAGTAGTCTGTTAAAATATTTACTATAACGTTCAGAGGCAGAAACCGATCCACTGTAATAAAACTCTCGTCTTTGGACGACTACAAATTTCCAGAGAACAAGTTCTTTCCCCCCTTTTAATGTTTGCAGTACACAGCAATATGAACACGTTATTGTATCATGAATTTATTTACATTAAACTGCAGTCTTAACGTTGCATCATATACGAGTCTACAAAGTATGAGACATTAGACCGGCTGTAGCAGTTACTCAAATGTCTGTTTTAATCTTCCTGCAAGCATTCCCCTTTGGTTTACTTTTTTTCTTTCTGATGATTTTCCAATGCAATGCTCTGTAGGAGATGCAAACCAACTCCATTTTAAAGGGCCTCTAAAACATCCATCATTCCATCATCACTGTAGTATTAGAAAGCAGCTGGATTGTTTCCTTTTCCATGGAATGCCTCTGAAAGCCTTTCTCTGGCTGGTTGAATAATTTCAGTGTCTTTTAATCAGAAATCTGCTTGTAAAATCTAGACTGAACATCATCACCATTTGGTCGAAAACCATCTGTATGGATGTGGTCAAAGAGAAACTCTGCTGATCTGGAAGTAAAAGTAGGAATGGAAGTCCATCAGTTCCTCATGTTATGTCATTGAGTAATGCTGTGTGAATAGACTGTCATCAGTTAAATGTATAAAAATAGTAATGGTGAACACCAGCCTTGGGTTTTTACTTACCAGAAGTGTTCTTTTGAGAGACCTACCATATAACCTTACTCTGCATGGGCAGCTCAGCAGCAGTGAGCCCGTTTATGCCTGTTAAGCAGACGGAAGAAATCATGAAGATGAAAACGTTGTTGTAGTAGACAGTGATGCACTGCATTGACACATTTTACAGACTTTATTTTTAGTGGAAAGACATCGGATTTCTTGTCAAATTGGTAGTTTTGCACCAACAGTGAAACCATGACCGTTTGCAGTAAAGTAAAAATAAGAATGTCCACTAGTGACCAGTGTAGAGTGAGGTGAAAACATAGGGTTAGTGCTCAAACACAGCTGTTACAGTCATGAGGGCATCCTCTCTCACATCTCGCATCTCCCCAACTCACTGAGGCTCTCCAAAACCACCCACAAATATCTCCTTCTACGAAAATATTACTCATATTTTTCCCTCTGGATATCTTTTTCAGCATGCAGCCTATAGCCTACACAGAGCATGCCCTGAGAGCGCATACCCAACAATTCAGCGAACAGTGGAACGCACATTTACATTGGTTATGTAGGAAATCGAACACATGCGGGTGTTTTTTGAACACTGTTAAACACCAAATACGTTTCACAAAACCTAAAATAGTTCCTTGTTACAAAACATTTTTAAAAGTCACTAAATTTGGAGACAAATTTGCCAGATTAGCAACACTGACTCATCTCACACACAGCTGCTCAAGCACTTGCACTGTCCCTCTGCTCTGCCCAGCTTTTCCTTTTTTCACTCCCTTGCTATTTGGTTCTACTCGGTAGAAATAATAATACAAGATTACAGGCACATCACAGGCACACAGCACTTTATTTTCAAGTCTTATTGCTCAATACCAACTCTAATCATTTTAGCTGTAATTATATTACATAATAAGTAAGCATGTGGTGATATTAGATTTTCATCTCATAATTGCTTTATCACTTTGTACCATAGGGTGATGTGGTGATGGCTAAAGTGATTACAATTATTTTTTTTTTAGTTTTTTGTTGATGTTAATCACATGAATCATGATTATCCAGCCAACTAGGAACATAATTGGCAGTGGTAGCTCAGTGATTACGGCGTTGGTCTACTGCTCAGAAGATCTTGAGTTCAAATCCCAGCACCACCAAGCTGCCACTGTTGGGCCCTTGAGCAAGGCCCTTAATCCTCAACTGCTCAGCTGTATAAATGAGATAAATGTAAGTCGCTCTGGATAAGAGTGTCCGCCAAATGCCGTGAATGTAAATAATTTCAGCAGGCTTTCCTTTCTGTACATAAACACATACATGCTGAAATGCAGCAGTGAGTCAGTGATGACAAGCAAAAATAAAATAATTTTTGTTTTTAATTGAAAGCATCATTACAGGGTGGGGTGGAACAGTGTTGTAGCCAGTATTATCATGGTGTTTGCATTTAGGACCGTGTCGTAATGTCTAAAATGATGATTATGATGTGGGTTGGTTTTTTTTTTTTTTTTTTTTTTTTTTTTTTTTTTTTTTTTTTTTTTTTTTTCTTCTTCTCAGTATTGAAATCAGGTTTATCACTAGAATAAGACTGCTCCTAAGCCAACACAGTTCGACTCTTAGTAAATATGCCTTTTTGATACGCAACTAAACACGTGTACTACATTAACGTTAAATTCTCAATTCTAGTTGGTCAGAAGGTGTTTTGGTTTTGCTTAGTGACTTGGTGCTTAGCACGTTTTGACCTCACACCTCCAGGGGTGGGGGTTAGATTCCCGCAGCTGCCCTGTGTGCACGGAGCTTGCATGTTCTCCCCGTGCTTCAGGGGTTTCCCCAGGGTAATCTGGTTTCCTCCCCCAGTCTAAAGACATGTGCTATAGGCTGATTGGTGTTTCCAAGTTGTCCGTAGTGTATGAATGGGTGTGTGTGATTGTGCTCTGTTATGGGGTGGTACCCTGTCCAGGGTGTCCCCCACCTTGTGCCCAGAGTGTAGGATGGGTGGTACAGAAAATGGATGGATCGATGGAAATTTCTATGGTATAACAAGAATGATGCGCTTCAGGGAGTGCTGTTATAGGAAAATAATCAACTTGGGTGTCGCATCACCAGGTCATTGTTTATTTTACCACAACCACCATGCTCCCATATGTTTTTATTCCTTAATTAAAACACGTGCATGAAGAACATGATTAGCCCCAACCGCAAACTTAAAAATCAATATCTGATATTGGATGAGTTGATAAATGTGGTTAAGCTCTCCAGTCAATTGTTTAATTAAGGAAGCTAAACTGTTGATGACAATTAAAGCAGGGTTAATTGTTCAGTCCTAATTATATAATAGTAAGCTGTGAAAATGATACGTTTGCTTTCGGTTTAAGCCAATAATTTTTCATGTAGCACTTCTTTTGGTAAAGTGTGCAGCCAGAAGATGTCATTTGAAGCAGTTTATCCTAGCGGGCTCAGCATCCTTGCTCGGGATGGAGATAGTGAAAGCAGCCGACATTAACACAGAGAGGGAGATCGTGGATGAGTATGCATTTTGTGGTGAGATGCTTGCTTGGACATTACCCAGCAAGAAGTGCGCATGCGTGCACGTGCGTGTGTGCGCTTCCCGTCTGTTACAGCAATGTAAAGCTGTTGAGGAGAGAAGTGGAGGGCTGGCAGTGTGATCTGGAGAAGTTCATCATTTTTGCCTTCTTGGAATATAAAATTGTCATTAAGTGCATTTTTGCTACTTAGATCTTTTTAAATGCATTTTCATGACACTTTATAACACATTTCTAATAGACATAGACGGCTTTCATCAGCCGGGTTGGAGTGAGGATTCCAGTTACAGTATTTCCTTCCAATCAGAGTCTATATTCTATATAAAGGATCCTGTCATCAGTTGTCATAGCAAACAGAAATCTATAAATTGTGGCACAATGGAAACCTTGGTTGAGGCTGAGACTTGAACTGAAATTGTGTTTATATACTAGCTGCGACTCTGCCTTTCTCCAGCTGTCATAGAAGTGAAAATGCCTGATGCATAAGCAACACATTTCTCTAAACCGCAGGAATTTAGAGGCTTTATGCTTTACTGTATTATTGTTTGGGGAAATACAGTAGGCAGTGTAATAGTCTTTTTATTATATGGTGCACATAAAGTGCAGTTAATTTGGCTTGGTGATCTTTTTTGTATTTCCTGCAGATAGGCCAGGAAAATATTTGAATTACAAATGCAAGTGAAATGTAAGCATCCGTTAGCACTGGCAGACATCTCCATGGTGTGTGCTAGTTGTCAGGGGGCTGTTCACTGTTCAGCTGTGTGTGTGTGTGTGTGTGTGTGTTAGGTGTGGGTTTGGAAGAAGACGAGTGTCTTAAGATGAGCGGAGACGAGGCGGAGGAGCTGCTGGAGGAAGAGGAGGTGGCCGGGCCTGTTCAGATCGTGATGGCAGATGAAGAGGAGCACCAGTTTTCTCTGGACGAGCAGGCGCTGGAGCGCATCCTCCTGCAGGAGCATGTCCGTGATCTAAACGTGGTGGTGGTTTCGGTCGCTGGAGCCTTCCGCAAGGGCAAGTCCTTCCTGCTGGATTTCATGCTCCGGTATATGTACCAGCAGGTGAGAAATGATGCAGATCCTTTAACCGTTAAGTTGTTCATTACCAAAGAGAGGGGCTTATAGGTTAGATCAGGCGTCCCGAAACGTTTTGGGCAAATGTTCCCAAATGGCCGTTATTAATTTTCTGCGATGCCGAGCCTTGACCACTCTATATTCTTATTTATTTTTATTCCAAATTTACAATTTAGGGCCCCTGTAACATTTGAACGTGGCATACCAGTCTAGTGGGAAGTGTGAACATGCATATCTTGACCACCTTTTCAAATAGTCAGAGGTGTGTTGGAAAGGGTGCATCCCTTTCTGCTGTTACACAACGGACGTGTTGATATGGGGAAAATAATCTTGCGGAAGCAGCGGCAATGCAAGCAACACTTATTCACTTAATTTCATACAGGGTGACATAAGAGACATCCACTCTGAGCCTTATTTTACTGAAATACTGTATAGATGTGATTCGTAGACTGACAGTTTACCTTTGTGCAGTCTGAGTTATCTAGTGCTGCTTAATCTATTGAGGAAAAAATCAAAGGCAAGTGATATTTGAAATATTAATATTTGATCCAGACTGATTGTCCTGTAACCCGATGAAAGGCACAAAACAATGGAGAACTTCAACAAAAGGCCAGACCATTAAACTATTACAAGCATCTACTAGTAACTCTGGATTGACGTTTAAGCCTTTTATCTGATTTTACCTTTGCAGTGCCTGGCCTATGACCTGCTTATCCTGTAACAATTTTTTTTTCTTTTTTTTCTCCTTCTTCTTTTCTCTAGATTACTTTTAGATTTACCTTGGTATTTATACATTATTTGATGTGTTTTGTAGTTACCTGATGTGTTTTGTAGTTGCTTCTAAACACCAACAGTAAAATTAGATGAAGGGAAAAAAAAAAAGCAATTTATAAACTGTTAACTTCAGAATTATTGGCACCATACATAAATCTTAGTTATCATCTTATACGATTATAATAAGACTTCCTGCTCTGACAGTTGTAGACTTGCTTACCCATCCACTGTTAATATTAAGAAACATAAATTTGTGACCAAGATTTTAAAATGAATGCAAACAAATTATTCACAAAAAAAAAGTTTGTTGATGTGTAGAGTTGAGAGAGAGGTGAAGGACTTATTTATTATTCTGACCAGTCTGGGCTGTATTTTCTAACCAAGCTGATTCTATTTCTCAAAATATGAACAAATTATTGATCTAAACCATTATGACCCTGACCAACATGTAAATGCATCATTCAGAACCTTTTATACTCCCATGTAATTTCTTTTCTTTGTCACATGAGCCTCATATATGACCGCCCGCTCCCCACTTTTGTTGGGTCCCTCGGAATATCATACCTGATGCACACTTCTAGTTATAGATATAACGCCTCAACTTGTATGCAGAGCCATTATGATCGTCTGTGGGTACTATGTAAGTGCTTATTAAATTTGTTGGGAAATCATTCCTTTTCAGTTACTGCACTTTTGCTCTAATCCCTGTGTCATGCTGTTGCAGAAGTCAACCATATGGCTTGGGGGAAACGATGAACCACTGACAGGTTTCACCTGGCGGGGGGGCTGTGAAAGGGAGACCACCGGAATCCTGGCCTGGAGTGAAGTGTTTGTGGTTGAGAAACCGGACGGGACCAAGGTAGCACTCAATACATTACTCCAAACCCTGTACATCACAAAGAAAGCACTTATGGCCTAAACTTGCATCTGTATTCATCAAGCCTCTCAGAATAGAAAACTGTATCCAAGTTGGGAAACAAGAAATGCTCATGTGATTAGGTACATGAATGGAAATTTGTTCTTGCTAAACGTGACCGAGACGGGTTTGAAATTTCAATAGCTCCTCTTCTATTGTTGATGAACCTAACAATGACCTTCATGATAATAGTATTAATATGGTTACACTTGATTGCAGTCCTACTGATATCTGATACTAAATCCTTTTCTGTGGCAATACTTGGCATTGTTGGCTTACAATTGGGTTTTCTAAATATTGGATCTATTTGCCCTTTATTTGTTCAGGAACAATAACTGGTTTTCTCACTAACAGAATCATGATTTACATGAACATGGGTTACATGGGTTTGTTCAATTGTGTGGTGTGTTTTTTTTTTTTTTTTTTTTTTTTTTTTTGTATATGGAGATTTAAAAGCAGTTATTGGGTTAATGTAGTCTGGGCAGCAAGATGCGCTAGACGTAAACCATTCAGAGCTTTAAATGTCATGAGCAATACTTTGTAATCAGTGTGGAACTTAATAGACTGCCAGTGTAGCTTGAATAAGACTGTGTGCTTTACTGTGGTGGTAGTTATTAGGTCAGAAACCCGACCTCAACCCAACTGAACACCTTTGGGATGAACTGGAACACGGACTGCACCCCAGCTCTCCTCACCCAGCATCAGTATCTGACCTCACTAACGCTCTTGTTGTTGAATGAGCAGATATTTCCACAGGCTCACTCCAAAAATATAGTGGAAAGCCTTCCCAGAAGAGGGGAGGTTATTATAAAAACAAAGGGGGACTAAATCTGGAAAGGGATGTTCAGAAAGCACACATGGGTGTGATTGGTCAGTTGTCCACACACTTTTGGCCATATAGTGTTTTTAACCCCTCCATCATTGGAATCTATCACGTGTTACACTTAGGCCTTGCAGGTTGATTGATTGCTGGTCTTGCAGGTAGATCTATGATTGCTGCAGCTGTGAGTGGTGTACAGTACATGTTTCTTATGTAAGCAGGATCTAATTCCAGAAAATGTACACATCTGAAATTCAAAACGTATCCTTTTTGAGCATTTATGACTTATTTCCTAACCTCAGAGGCTTGATGAAATAAGGACCCTGAACTTGGCACAGTCATCATGTGTCATGTCTAGTGTCTCAGAGTTTCACTATGAACTGCAGTCTGTGTGTAACCTTTTAATGCTAGTAATATTCTTGCAACCTCTGTACTGACTGTACTGGTGTTAGACAAAGCTGGCAGCAGCAACATTGCATACCGAGTGATTGATTAACCCCTTTATTTTAGCACAGGGTCAAAAGCTTTAATGTTTGTTATTTCAAACTAGACACAGATGGTGACTTTCTTTTAATTTTGAGTGTGGTGTACCATTTTGCAGTTTGATATAACATGTAACGCACTTGAAAATGTGCATGTATAAAAGTACTGCATAGCTGTGGGAGAAGAAGGTTAGGGTTTTTTAAATTAGACTCAACACCCCTGTCATTGGTAGGATGTTTGTTTTCAGGATGGGATCAACAAGTCTCCGCATACTGGAGTCTCTTTCATGCCTACTCAGTCATGGCCATGTGTGTCTCTGCAGGTGGCTGTGCTTCTCATAGACACACAGGGAGCTTTCGACAGCCAGTCCACCATCAAAGACTGCGCCACCCTCTTCGCCCTCAGTACCATGACAAGCTCTGTTCAGGTCTACTTTTTCATCTGCTTTTAAATTGAACAGAATATCCTGTCCTCTTCTGGACTATAGTATGCCCTTTTTACTGACTGTATAGTGAAATGTGTTAAAATACTTTTGTTTAATCTGCTTTTTAAACACAAATATAAATGTTTAAACCTTCTCTTCATTGAATAGTATCCCAAATGTAAACCTACATTATCCCCCCCCCCCCACCCACCCACCATTAATTGCATCAATTGTTTGTTGTACCTAAATTTAAAATCAACCAGTCATGTCACGTGGTTGCATCCAATCTTTAACAAGTTTTCATCTTTGGATGTTAAGTTATAATACCCTGTTGCAATAATTTGTTAGAATACAATAGACCTTAGATTCCTCCTGTTTTATGCTCTTTGTTGTTTTTGTGGTTCCATCTATAGGTTTACAATTTATCTCAGAATGTGCAAGAGGATGATCTTCAACATCTGCAGGTAAGTCCTGCTTTTAATATTCTAAAGGATATGACCAAACAACAATATGAAAATGGAAAAATTCCTATGTGCTGCTTAGTTGTTAGTTATGAGGTACAGCAGAGTATTGATCCATCACTCTTTTTACCCCTTGTAGCTTTTCACAGAGTATGGTCGACTTGCTATGGAGGAAATTTACCTAAAACCATTCCAGGTATGTTGTACTGCATAAAGTCTATCTAGAACTTTTTAATACTTCCTGACTTTGTATTTGATATAATGGGGCTTTCCTAAACTTTAACATTTTCTGTGGATTCCAGTCACTAATGTTTCTCATAAGAGACTGGAGTTACCCTTATGAACATGCATATGGCCTGGAAGGAGGAAATACGTTTCTAGAGAAAAGGCTGCAAGTAAGTGGAGCTTCTGTGCCCTACTTGTTAACAAATGTGAAGCAGCAACCAGTGTTTGTAATCTTTGATGCATAAGCTTTGGAGAGAGAGAGGACACCGTGTGTGCGTGTGCATGTGCACTTTGTACACTGACAAAGAAATGATCAGTCTATAATTTTAATGGTGGGTGTATTTTAACAGTGACACACAGAATAACAACAAAAAATCCAGAAAGACACATTTCAAAAAAGTTATAAATTGATTTGCATTTTAATGAGGGAAATAAGTATTTTATCCCCTATCAATCAGCAAGATTTCTAGCTCCCAGGTGTCTTTTACACAGGTAATGAGCTGAGATTAGGAGCACTCTCTTAAAGGGAGTGCTACTAATCTCAGTTTGTTGCCTGTAAAAAGACACCTGTCCACAGAAGTAATCAATCAGATTCCAAACTCTCCACCATGGCCAAGACCAAAGAGCTGTCCAAGGATGTCAGGGACAAGATTGTAGACCTACACAAGGATGGAATGGGCTACAAGACCATCACCAAGCAGCTTGGTGAGAAGGTGACAACAGTTGGTGCGATTATTCGCAAATGGAAGAAACTGTCAGTCTCCCTCGGTCTGGGGCTCCATGCAAGATCTCACCTCGTGGAGTTTCAATGATCATGAGAACGGTGAGGAATCAGCCCAGAACTACACAGGAGGGTCTTGTTAATGATCTCAAGGCAGCTGGGACCATAGTCACCAAGAAAACAATTGGTAACACACTACGCTGTGTAGGACTGAAATCCTGCAGCGCCCGCAAGGTCCCCCTGCTCAAGAAAGCACATGTACAGGCCCGTCTGAAGTTTGCCTGAATGATTCAGAGGAGAACTGGGTGAAAGTGTTGTGGTCAGATCTCTTTTGCATCAACTCAACTCACCGGGTTTGGAGGAGGAGGAATGCTGCCTATGACCCCAAGCCATAACACCATCCCCACCGTCAAACATTGAGGTGGGAACCTTGTGCTTTGGGGGTGTTTTTCTGCTAAGGGGACAGGACAACTGCACCGCATCAAAGGGACGATGGACGGGGCCATGTACCGTCAAATCTTGGGTGAGAACCTCCTTCCCTCAGCCAAGGCATTGAAAATGACCTTAATGTCTTGGAGAGGACCTGCAAAGAGGAGTGGGACAAAATCCCTCCTGAGATGTGTGCAAACCTGGTGGCCAACTATAAGAAACGTCTGACCTCTGTGATTGTCAACAAGGGTTTTGCCACCAAGTACTAAGTCGAAGGGGTCAAATACTTATTTCCCTCATTAAAATGCAAATCAATTTATAACTTTTTTTAAAATGTGTTTTTCTGGATTTTTTTTGTTATTCTGTCTCTCACTGTTAAAATTCACCTACCATTAAAATTATAGACTGATAATTTCTTTGTCAGTGGGCAAACATACAAAATCAGCAGGGGATCAAATACTTTTTTCCCCCCTGTGTGTGTGTGTGTGTGTGTGTGTGTGTGTGTGTGTGTACTGAGTTTCACTGTTGATGTCTGCTTGACTATGTGGTTCTTATTTCTGAGTGATCATTTGAACTGTGCTATCAGAGGTGCCCCTTATGCTCCATAGGTGCCTCTTGAGTCTTGAACAGAATAATTAGTTCAATATAAACATTTCTCAGTCAAACAATAATGCAAATGATCAGATTTTTCATTTGTTGTAAGAGATTTTTCTCCTTTACTAGTGTATATTAGTGAATATGCTTAATGGCAAAATTGCCCTGAACTGATGCATTTTCTTAAATGTGCTCCTAGGTGAAGCAGACTCAACATGAGGAGCTTCAGAATGTCCGGAAGCACATCCACTCCTGTTTCTCTAACATCAGCTGCTTCCTGCTTCCTCACCCTGGCCTTAAAGTGGCCACAAACCCCCATTTTGATGGCAGATTGAGAGGTAGGAGTCACCTGCCCTCTAGAGGCTGGATAGCGGTAGTGCCTGTTGAAAATAAATAAATAAATACATAAAACAACAAAAAAAAATTCCTTACATTTTATATAGTGCTTTTCTAGGCACTCAAAGCGCTTTACATAGTATAGGGGGAAATCTCCTCAACCACCACCAGTAAAGAAACTATGACTTTGACGTTTTCCGCAGTTGTTACATTTTTCCCCCTTGAAGTACATTTAGAAAAGCCTTTAGCTGCTGTAGTATTAAAAACGATACTTGAGCCATGTTGTTGGCTGTTTGATAAATGTACTTTTAGGATAGAATTAAGTTTGGAAGGATGAAATTAAGTTTGTAAATGTTTGTCCTCCTGCTGCATCTTCTCACACAGACATTGATCCTGACTTTAAAAAGGAGCTAGTGAATCTCATCCCTCTGTTGTTGGCCCCAGAGAACTTGGTGGAGAAAGAAATCAGTGGTTCCAAAGTGACATGTAGAGATCTTGTACAGTATTTTAAAGTAAGAGTTGTGTGTGTGGTTCCCCCCCAAAAAAATACACTTGATTATCTGTTAAATAAATCAGAGTTGGCTTCCTCTGTGTGTCCTAACTCTGTTCTCTGGCTCCAGGCCTACATGAAAATATATCAAGGGGAAGAGCTACCACACCCGAAGTCCATGTTACAGGTAGGGTTCGTTACAGCACAGTAGACAGTGGGGTTTTTTTTTTTTTTTTTTTTTTTTTTTTTTTTTTTTTAATATGAATTAGACTTCTTTTTATTTATTGTTTAGGCAACAGCTGAAGCGAACAACCTAGCAGCAGTCGCAGGAGCAAAGGACGCTTACATCAAGAGCATGGAACAGGTAAATGAACAGCCTCAGCTGAACTGCTGATCAGCAGGCATGAGACAGAAGTTCGTTGTTTCGAATATTGCAGTACGAAATACCATCTGGAAGAATTTTAGTAGGTGTATCGTGATATTTCCCTTTTAACATTCATTATGAGCTCTAACTCTTTTTACAAACTAGGTGGTAGCACCAGCTGTAGTAGCATACAGAGCACGTAGTACATTTAGGTAGGCTCAGGAAATATACTAAATAAAATCATGATTGTTTTCTCATTTGTATGTTGTAATTGGTAAGTATGACACTCGTGCATTTAAGGCGGATGTCAGACAGCAGTAGGAGCGGTGACACTAATTTTGTTATTTTAATGATTTAAGGCACAATCGATTGTCAAACAATCTTTCCATATTAATAATGCTGCTGAGAAATATATTTATGGCTCTGAAGAAGATTAAAATAGCTTTAATAATAGGGGGAAATTGCACTTTATATTATAAATTCTGATCTAAGTTTCTTACAATACAATGTATTAATATTATAGTGGTTTGATCTTATTACAAAATAAATGTATTAAAATGTAATATTTTATTTGTCATATTATTTTTTATCACACAATATTTTGTCGTTTTCTGAAGCCTGTATCGGGATATCTCGTATCGTGGCTTTAGTGCATCATCGCATGGCAACTGATCAGATGAAATGTATCGTGAATCGAATCTTGACCAGAAAGTTTTACACCCCTACTTACTGGCCACTTTATTAGACACGCCTACCAATTTTCATCCACCTGAGCAGTACAATTAAAGACTAAAGCTAAAACCTTGCATAATGCACATTAGCTGTACTCTCTCCTGTCAGCTTTTGACCACAGCAGTGATGCTGACTGGATATTTTGGTTGGTGGATGTTCTCATCCTAGCAGTGATGCACAAGTGTTTAAAATCCTGGCAGTACCATGTTGCTGTCGTGTCCTAGCACTTTTGTGTTATGATAAGAAAACACTGGAGCACTGATCTGTGATCGGTAGGGGCACTTGTTAGACAAAAAAAAAGGTGTATATAACACTATAATACATAAAATGCTACAGTTCCATAATCGCCATACTCCCATCATGTGAGATGCTCAACTTGACTGTTTCGACCTACTGTGTACTGCAGGTGTGTGGAGGAGACAAGCCCTACATCGCTCCAGCTGATTTGGAGCGCAGCCACGAGGAGCTGAAGCAGAACTCTGTACAGCAGTTCCGCACCATCAAGAAGATGGGAGGCGAGGAGTTCTGTCGCCGTTACCAGGAGCAGCTGGAGGCTGAGCTGGACGAGGCTTATGCCAACTTCGTCAAGCACAATGACGGAAAGAACATTTTCTATGCAGCACGCACACCGGCCACACTCTTCGTCCTCATGTTTGCCATGTATGTGGTATCGCTAGTGACAGGCTTTGTGGGCATTAACTCTGTGGCAACGCTGTGCAATCTGATCATGGGCGTG
Source organism: Cranoglanis bouderius (assembly GCA_023630585.1). Classification (NCBI taxonomy): domain Eukaryota; kingdom Metazoa; phylum Chordata; class Actinopteri; order Siluriformes; family Cranoglanididae; genus Cranoglanis; species Cranoglanis bouderius. The sequence goes on along the minus strand of CM042555.1, from coordinate 12,569,979 downwards.
GCTCTGGTGTCTCTGTGCACCTGGGCGTATGTCAAATACTCAGGGGAGTTCCGTGAGGTGGGCAGCGTCATCGACCAGGTGGCCGAAACTCTCTGGGAGCAGGTGGGTTATTCTCAACCTGTAAATTCTCTCTGTTTCAGCTCATCTTCCCTCTCTCTGTTATTCTGCTTTCCTTTGTCCTCTTTTGGGCCTGAAATCTAATTCTGCATTCACACTAGAAGGAAACATCATTCCACAGTTTGTAATGTAGTATTTACACTAGTCTAAACATTTTGGCCACCATTTCTTATTAGAACCTCAGTGGCCTGGGAGGTGTGTTCCTACAGGGGGACTACAGAGAAGGTCATGACCCCAAGGGTGGCATCAGCAAGTTGTTCTAAACTAAATGCGGTGTAATATGCCAGATTGTCTCCTTGTGCTTTTCATATTTCCTCTTTTTTTCCCCGATGTCTTCATAAAGCCTCCCACATGTATGAGTGCTGATTTAGACTAGGATCTCCTCCTCTTTTTATGATCTGTGGAAAGCTGATCTGAGAGGACGTGTTTGTCTCTCCTGCATTTCTGCCTCCGGACTCTCATAAAGTTCATACAGCTCAAGCATTCTAAAGTTGCCACTTGTCTTTTAATATCCAGAAAAGAATGGGCTTTTAAAAAAATATATAAAATCAAATTAAACCCTCACAAACCTAGCTTCCAATAGCAGAGGTGTTTCATGCCTATCCAGTATTGTGTATGGAGATTTGGAAGCTTTTTTTTTTTTTTTTTGGCCGATCGTTGATGCACTGCCTTTTTTCTCCCCCTTTCCTCCTGCTAATTTATTCACTTTTCTTTTCACTCTGCTGAACAGAGGACTCCGAGAAAGGTGAGATGTCTGCTGTTAGTGCTTGCTTCTTGTGCTTGGCCTTGTTTTACCATTCACCCTCATCTGTGCCCCTAACTAATGCACGCTCCTTCTTTCAGGTGTTTTGCAAGCTTTTTGAGGTTGCCAGGAACAAAGTGACACTGAGCACACTCCTGCCTGCTCAGCGAAACAGACTGCCCTCAAACAACAATGTGAAGAAGAAAAACTAGTCGCTACATTCTCTTTCACAAACTCCTTTTTAGGACTTGCTCAGCCCTGATGAGAGAGTGGCCTCGGCTGCACTGGGTTGGGTTTAAGAACAAACTACTATGTGTACTCGGTTCCGTACGTTTGTAGAATGCAGGATGGCACTTTCATCATTGAGATGTCCTTCCTTTCATCATGCTGACATGGAGGACTGAAGTCATTTTTTTTTGTTTTTTTTTTACATTTGTTAATGCATCATCAAATGCTTCTTATATGCCGTTTGTTTTGACTGTCATGTTTGTGTGTGATATTCCATCATTCCCTCAGCTTACATTCCACTTCTGACCTTTCCATTCCTTATTGTTTTTCATATCATTCCTATATCCCCCTAACACCCCCCCCCCCCCTTCTGCATTCTTTCTCGTCGTCTCTTTCGTCTTTTGTTTCTCTCTGCTCAGGTGTTGCAGCCTTTTGGTGATTTCAGTTTATTTTAGGGTGAATTCCATCCAAGCTTGCTTAAGTTGCCAAGTTACAAACAAACTGATGCTGCACCAATTATAGAGCCAAAGTTTACGCCGTTCTTCTCACACACTGTAGTGTGTATGATCGTCTTTGAGCACTTGAGACATTGGCATTAGTAGCTTTGCCACTAGTGGAAGACCTTGGCATTGGCCTTGTAGTTCAGGAAAGGGTGCCCTCATCAACCTTGTTAATGGGGTGGATAGTGAAACGTGCCATCCTACTCTCCTCAGTGGTAAAATGGCACATTTTATACTGTACTTTACTTTTCCACTGAATAACACAAGGCACTTAATGGTTACACTCATATTCATAATGTGATAAAGGAACCTAAAGGAATCAGGCGCTATCTATAGATTTTAATCACACATTTCTTTGTTTTTGTCAATCTTGTTGTTTAAATAAATACAACACTGCATTTTATTCAAGATGTATGACATGTCTTATGTTCCACAGTATTATAAAGCTTGTGAGATCAAATCATAGAGGAAAAGGATGAACTGTACCAATGATGGTAGCAAAGTGAAATTACTGTACACAGTCGCTTCTTTAGGCGTATGTGCTGTCTCCCTGCTGTATAATAAAACAAAGATGCTTTGATAAATCCATCCACAAGGTGATGGCTGACATGTACGCTATCCTGTACAGTTCAGATTTTTTTTTAAAACTTGTCACAAATAGGGCATGTGTATGGAAAATAAATGTATAATTAAAATTTTCTATACCTTTTTTGTAGCTGGAACAGCATTGGTTTTGTGGTAGGCCGATGTACGGTTAAAGGAATGCTTTCATGTTCTGTGTAAATGTCAGAAGGATTCGTTATATTTTTCCTTTTATTTATATATTAATAATTTACCTTGAGCATCACAATTCCACTCTTGCTGACCAAGCACTGGAATGTTTATAATCTTTCACTTGTTTTTAGGTTTCCCCCCCTTAATTTATTTTTCAATACAATATTAAAATGAACCACTGTATATCCAAATGTTGCCAGTTCATCTTGTGAATGTATGCTTACTGCAATGTTCAACATGCATAATATTCAAAATCATGTTACACAGACGGGTACATCCAAAGACATCTGTTTTTGTGCTGCTTTCTGAATGGGTCTTGATCATGGTACAAATGTTCCTGAGCTACTACAGACATTATAATAATGTGCATGTAGAATGTTTATCATATTATATGTAGTATCTTGCATACAGTATGTATTCCACCACCCCTTGAACGTTTCCAGATTCTCTTTAGTTCCAACCAGGCTGTTGTTTAGTGATTTAATTAGGCTGTTTACCATTTGATTTACATAGTATGTGTAATATAGTTTGGACTTTGACACAACTGTTAATTAAACAAAAAAAGCCGACATTGGTTGGTTGCACAGGTGTTCAGCCACCTGGGTCCATACTGAACCAACCACCTTTGGCTGCAATTACAGCTGAACATCTGAGAGATGTCCTTATCAGCTTTTCACGTATGGTTTCTGCTTGTTCTTCTGGGCAAAATGTCGAGCACTGTAGGATTGGATGGCAACTGTTGACGATTCTCAATCGAGTTGAGGTCTGGGGTTTGATTTAGCCTTTCTAACACATTCAGGTTCTTGGTGTTGAACCACTCCTAGGATTTCTTCTAGGATTGCCCTGTATTTGACTCCATCCATCTTGCTCTCATCCCGGACCAGTTTCCCAGTACCTGCTGATGGAAAGTGTCCCCATAACATAATGCTACCACTACTCTGACTCACTGTGTTCTCAAGATTATCAGCTGTGATTTGGTTTCCACAAAACATAATGCTTTGTGCCAAGTCCAGAAAGTTCATATTTGGTCTTATTAGACTAGAGAACGTTTCTCCAGTTGTGTGTGGAGTCTGCCAACATTTGATTTAATTTTTCTCCTCCCTAATAATGCCTTTTTTGCCACTCATAAAGCCCAGCTTTGTGGAGTGTCTGAGCTATCGTTGTCCTATGAACAGCTTCTCCCATCTGAGCTGTGGAGCTCTCCAGTTCCTTCTGAGTTACCCTTGGCCTCCCAAGTTTTTCTGATTAATGACTTCTTTACCTGGTAACAAATGTTTTGGGGGGACAGCCTTGTCTAGGGAGAATTATGGTTGTGCCATATTCTTTTCATTTGTTAACACTGGATTTAATGTTCTATGGCTGTTCAAAGTTTGCTTCAATGATATTTCTGTAGAACTTCATACTGAACATTATATTGATTTTTAATAGAATCAAGTATCACCATAGGCCTACACAAATCCTTTAGTGAGGCTCAAATAATCCTGGTGCGCTGGACTCATAGTGATAAACTCTGCACTGGATCTCTTCAGATCTCTCCTCTGATACTGGTAACACTAAAACTGGTTTGCATCAGTTTAATTTCGGAACAGTGTTTGGCAAAAGTGTGGCTGTCCATGCCAGTGAAGGAGGTGTGGTCTCCAAGGTGGATACTGTTTATACAATAATTCATTTTATAGTGTAATTTTGCATCCAATCAGCTCTAAATGATATTGCATTGAATTACTGGACACTTTAAATGCCCCTTTTCCAATTGTGGTGTGTGTTGCTCCCTCCAGAGATGACACACACCCCCTAGTGGCACTATATGTAATTCACTCATATCTTGAGGTTAATGACGTCTTAGTTGCATAATTAGTCTTGCAAATATTATACATTAGACATGACAAATGTTTATTTTCAAGTATCAGTGAAAGAACCATCTAAAATAAAATTCACTGACCTGCTGTTTTTTCACTGAGATAAAATTTCAATAACAAAAAAGTATCAAAAGGTCATAAATTACAGACCATAATATATAAATCATGATTCAAATAAATCTGTACATGACAATACATCTGTGATGAAGCACATACATACTTATCAAAGGATCAAACATAGCACCGACACAGCCGAGGATCTATGAGGATATGGTTTAATTCTGCGTGTCTCCACATGTTCCCTAATCATGCACCATGCATTATGAAACACGTCACACGAGGAGTCACATAGGGGTTGTACCTGGGCTTAAAGATTATTGAGTGGCTGTGAAATATCATAAATACATGACAAAATCTTTTAATGTAACGCTATCAGCTCTGTGTTCAGATACATTATTCAGGAATCAAGAGGTCAATGTTTAAATACCAGCTAAAGCCTAAGCAAAGCACTATTTAGTTGGGAATGAAGGTACAACGTGCTATGAGATGTCTACTGCTAGACGAGCCTGTACTAATTATGGGTTGTTTCATTATGCATGAAGTCTGAAAGAGCTTTTCACTTTTTCTACCACTGACACTGAACTGGGATTATCAATGTTCAGAAGGAATGTTGCAAAATAAAGTATCAGTATGAGAAACATACAGCTTTAAAGGGTCAGGCCATGGAATATCTAGAGAACACAAGCAATGCATATGAAAAGAATACCAAAGCACTTTAGTGATCGTGCTTTATGAAAATCAAAATGCTTGAGCTGCAGCAAAATGCAGAAACTGGATTTATTTATTACTGCTGTTAATATTTGTTTTAGCTGTTTTCTCAGGGTGGGGACCAGTGATCAAATAACACTTTAAATCTAAAGAAAGTAACTGATATTTTTAGAAGCTAAAAAAATTCACTCGTTGCCACAGCAACAATAACATGATGGCAGGAGTGGACATCTGAACGTTCCAGTTCTACTTGCATAATCTTTCTTATTTGCTCGTGGATAATCAGGCAATGTCATGGCAAAAGATGCCTCATGTACCTATTTCCTACAGCGCCATCCTATATACTCTATTCTACTTATATAATATTTCAATCTAATATTCTAACATCCTGCTTTACTCAGTTATGTCAGAATCAATGCTCTTAAGAGATCTAATTGGTGCATTTATACATCATTACCTCACCGTACTCCAGCCAGATTATAAACAGATAAGTTATTCAGAGGGACAATGACCCAGATTAAAATTACCCAGGATTCTGGACCTGGTCCTACTTCAATGCATTCACCTGACCGACAATCAAACTTAAATAAATCTCTAGAAACCCCACAGCCTGTAATCTGTTCGCGTTAGCCGCCTTCTCCTTCCCCTTCCCCTCCGTCCAGAGGCAGGGTGAGAGGATAACGAAGGAGAGTTTTTGCTTTCCTGGTTCCTCTGTCATTCATTAGAGGAAGTTGTTAGAAATCTGACGCTGGTGTTCAAACAGGTCCTCAACCTCCGCACTGTAGGCATCACCTATAAACAAGCAGACATGAACACTAAGTACATTTGAGCTAAACACTAAATACTGACCAGAACATCACCAATGTAATCGATTTTCCTGACTGAAGAGAAGTGGAAGTAAAATGGTAATAAAATAATTCATAAACGTAATTACTGACTGATTTCAGACAAAGAATTCGCTCGTGGATCAATGCTTCTAACTTACCTCCATTAGCATTAATGACATTTAAAATCAAATTTTGGTTAGTATTTCATTTCATTACTACACATAAGCATTTTAAAAATTGATCAGCATTTCATTTCATTATCACTGGCAGTTTTGTGTAATTTATCTCTGTTTATCTAATTAAATGAAACTGTCCACTCACCCGCATGACATCCGTACAGGTAGACTCTACCACCATCATACCTGCATCTGCACCGCATCACATTGTTCTCAAAGTCAGACTCGGCCATGTCCAGTGAGGGGTTCACCTCCACCTACAGGAAGCGAGGCAAAATTATTGACCACAGCTATTTGGAGGAAAGGTATTTTAATAACCCCATCATATACTTCAGTGTACACACACAGTGTTCGCTCCATTTCACACTGCTGACACAGACAGGATGATGACGGCCAGATCTGGCCTGTGCGCTTGTATTCAGAGCCCATCATTAAGCAGTCGTGGCTGCTATTGTTTTTTTTTTTTTTTCCATCTCCCCATATACAGTACATTTATGTATGAGAAAGCAAGTCAAAATGACTTTTCCAGCATTCAGCCTGAAACACTTTATATTTAATAACACGTTCTCATTTTTCCATGCAGAGAGGACCATGCATGTCCTCATAAAAAAAAGTGAGTGAAAGATTATATTTTAATTTATTACTGGGACACTTATTACTTCAGGCACTGCTGCTGTAATCCGATAAGAGCTTTGCTTATTTTTTATTGCTTCCCAAGGTATAGAAGACAAGACTGTCTGAATGAGATTGTCATTCTCATGTTGAGTGATCTGTCTAATCTCAGAGAGTACAGGCAGATTGCAGTGCTGATTCCTAAATGACTGTGCAATCATGGAAGCTCGTCTCAAACCAGTCATGAGTAATGCACTTAAATGTATGTTCCTAAATCTGGCACACCGCAGCCTAGGCCACTCTTTTACAGAGAACGCCCAGTGATAGCATGAAATCCACACATGCATGGAAACACGCTCCCACTAACTTACTTTATTAGTGTGCTTTACAGCTCTTGCAAAGGGGGGTTTCATGGGAACCTAAAGTGAATCCTAACACACATCTGAGCATTACGTAAGGTCTCTGTTTGATCTGCACTGTAAACCATATCATAAAGATGGTATTGTCATTGTCTCAGTCAGTTTTAATGCCATGTTTGTCACCATCCTGCCTCTGGGAAAAAGTAAGCATAGAATCTAGTGACTAAATTATAGTGATGAAATGAGAAACGTCCACTTCGCTGAACTGCGGCTAAAAATGTCTGTTGTTAAAAAAAAGGCGCACTGGTTAAAAGAACATTAACCAGTAATGGCATTACCTTAATTTGTCCCATTACACTTTTCTTTTTTACCCATTTTCCATTGTACTTTCTGTTGTGGTTGAGTTTAAGAGCTTTGCCTGAATGTCGTAATGAGAATATATGCTCTTGAAATTGCTTTAGGTTCAGAGAAGGAGACAAGGTGCAATGCTTTCACATGGCCGTAAAGCGCTGACTCACGGCCTTTTTCATCACCAGCCGTTTCTCTGAACCATTACAATAATAGCAGGGCTGAGGAGGCTTAAAACTGAGCCTGAATCCTTCCATTAAAAAAAAAATAAAATCACTCAAACACGTGCAAGCATGCACAGACTCAATTAGTTTCAATTACTCTCCCTATCTGCACTCTGCATCGCTGGAGAAACCTTCCTGAGGGCAAAAAGCCATTTTATAATGGTGCATGACTTTAAAAAATGATGGTTTAAAATTAGCATGGAGAAAAGTGTAGCTTTTTTTCCTACTTTTTTTTTGGGGGGGGGGGGGGGGGGGGGTTGGGGGGTGTAACAAGGTTATTTTGGTTAATTTGGATTATATGATTCATTTTCTTCCCCCGCTTTGAGGTTTAAAGGTGCAGGGTAAAGAAAGTAAAGTCTACTGCAGCTCCTGAACCCGAACACCACCTAATTAAAGAAGAATAAAGTGTCTATAAAGAAGGATATCCAGTGGTGGTGAAAACATACACAATACAGCACAGTTTTGCAACCTAAAACAGAAGGAATCATAGTAAAAGGACATATGCTGCAGTCAGGTGAAGAGACACAGACAGAAGAATCTGTGCATTCAGTCTATGCGTTCATGTGTCTATCTGTCAGTGTAATTACCTGTCTACAGTGTAATTTGTGTCTATAAAAACTATTTAGAAAAAAATCTACCTATAGAAACCATGTGTGAAAATAAAACCATACAGTTTTCCTATATTTTTAATAAAGAATTAAACACAACAGGGTGTGCTGTTATAGGAATATAATCAGGTAGGATGGTGTTACACGGCATTTCCCTCTCCACTGGCACTAGACTAAATGATAAATAAATGTCTCTAGGAGCTCCAGAGTGAAGTGACAGAAAAGCGTTCACCCTATCGTCCAAGTTTGACCCCCGACGATGCCACAGCAACCTGTGGTTCAGTCCAAGAGAGCAAAATTGGCCATGCTCTGGGTGGGAGGAGTCACATACTCTCTCTCTCTGTTTCGGAGGAAGCACGTGTTAGCCTTCAACCTCCTGGGTTGGTAGCTGTCATATAATAGGGGACACCTAACTGGTGGGTGGGAATTGGCAAAGACAAAATTAGGGATTTTCCGGACAAAATCTAGAAAAATCCCCCAAAATATTATTTAAAAAAAAAAAAAAATACAGAAAACTTCACATTATCAACAAGTAGATGTTTTCCTTTGTTAAATAACAAAATATATTTTTAATTTGGTTATTAATCATTAGTCAACTATAATATATCAGAACGAGCCCATTAATATAGCTACTGTATAAATCCCTTAGACATTAATAAGTAGTAAATAAGTAGAACACAAAAATCAAACTGTAAGATCTGCAGAGTTGTAATGTGTGATGCAATGTATTAAAATGCAATCTTACTACAGGTCTGGGAAAAGAACAGTTATAAGGCAGATGTATGTTAGGTGGGAGTTTACCTGGAAGATGTAGTTTCCAGGCCTGACATCAGTCATGTCAATCCACTGGCAGTCAATGTCATGGCGATACGTATCCCAGCATCCCACTGAAATGCCTTGATCTCCCATGTTATAGCAGGAATATCGCTTGTGCAGGCCTGTTTCCATGGAGACGACAAAGAATATGTGTTTTTGTCTGTGACCACATCATTTAGCTCTGATGTAAACTCAAGTCGTTTTCCTTCCATAAGCTTAAAAGCTTACATGAATTTTCCACAAACATGTTTAGATTGAGAGCTTCACATGCAGTTAAATAAAAAGCTGGTAATTAAGTTAAAATGCTTTAGTCAATAAGCAAATGCTACGCAAATCACAGCATGAAATAAAGATAAAGCCTTCATTTAAAGGAGTGCATTCCTACAGACACATTGTGCTTAATTTATGAGTGTAAGCCAAGGCTACAACAACTAATCAACAAAATCGATACAATTTGTAGTTTCATTATTTATTAGTTTATTTTAGTGTACTTTATGAAGCAGGATATGGCACGCAATACATCACGTCAGGCCACAAGTAGCGAAGCAATTTGATTCAATTAACTTGTAAGTAGTTAAACTATTTTTGATTGTTACATTGTTTAATTTTCTTAACATACACAATATGTATTTTAATGTGTATTGTGTGCATTATGTAGCATCGTGCTTTTGCTTCACAACAAAGGTGCTGGGAGTCAATTCCAAAGAGAGTTCATTAATTGAATCCAGGCACCGAGTCAACTTGAAACTTGAAACTTGAAACCCCAAAGCTTAGAGTTGATTCGACACACCGAAAAATTATTCACCTCAATGAATAAATTGGGCGGGGGGGATGGGAATGCATCAAGTGTTTCAGTTTATGAGATAAACTGTGGATATTGGCCTTTATTTTGATTCTGACTGTTCAGAAATGAACAAATCACAGTTTGAAATACAGGTAAGACATTTTTACATTGATTGAAACACTGGTTCATTGGACCCGCTGACATAGTTAAAAAAGTACAGAATACTGTGACCTTACATTAGTTTGGGTGTCTAGTTTTAAGCACTTGATAATATTCTCATGCCACAACAGATAAATGTCAGTAAGTGACCTAGTTAAGGGTTCTGTAGTAGTATTAATGAATTTAAATACTGGAAAGAATCTCTTTAAAGAAAAATGTTTGGTACAGTGCATCCGGAAAGTATTCACAGCGCTTCACTTTTTCCACATTTTGTTATGTTATAGCCTTATTCCAAAATGGATTAAATTCATTATTTTCCTCAAAATTCTACAAACAATACCCCATAATGACAACATGAAAGAAGTTTGTTTGAAATCTTTGCAAATTAAAAATTAAAAACGAAAAAAATCACATGTACATAAGTATTCACAGCATTTGCTCAGTACTTTGCTGAAACACCTTTGGCACCAATTACAACCTCAAGTCTTTTTGAGTATGATGCTAGAAGCTTGGCACACCTATTTTTGGGCAGTTTCTCCCATTCTTCTTTGCAGGACCTCTCAAGCTCCACCAGGTTGGATGGGGAGCGTCGGTGCACTACCATTTTCAGATCTCTCCAGAGATGTTCAATTGGGTTCAAGTCTGGGCTCTGGCTGGGCCACTCAAGGACATTCACAGAGTTATCCCGTAGCCACTCCTTTGTTATCTTGGCTGTGTGCTTAAGGTCATTGTCCTGTCGGAAGATGAACCTTTGACCCAGTCTGAGGTCCAGAACGCTCTGGAGCAGGTTTTCATCAAGGATGTCTCTGGACATTGCTGCATTCATCTTTCCCTCGATCCTGACTAGTCTCCCAGTTCCTGCTGCTGAAAAACATCCCCACTGCATGATGCTGCCACCTGTCACCTACAGGCCTGATTGGTGGAGTGCTGCAGAGATGGTTGTTCTTCTGTAAGGTTCTCCTCTATCCACAGAGAAATGCTGGAGCTCTGTCAGAGTGACCATCGGGTTCTTGGTCACCTCCCTGGCTAAGGCCCTTCTCCCTCAATCGCTCAGTTTGGCCTGGTGGCTCGCTCTATGAAGAGTCCTGTTGGTTCCAAACTTCTTCCATTTACGGATGATGGAGGCCACTGTGCTCATTGGGACCTTCAATGCTGCAGAAATTTTTCTGTACCCTTCTCCAGATTTGTGCCTTGATACAATCCTGTCTCGGAGGTCTACAGACAATTCCTTGGACTTTATGGCTTGGTTTGTGCTCTGACATGCACTGTTAACTGTGGGACCTTATATAGACAGGTGTGTGACTTTCCAAATCATGTCCAATCAACTGAATTTACCACAGGTGGACTCCAATCAAGTTGTAGAAACATCTCAAGGATGATCAGTGGAAACAGGATGCACCTGAGCTCAATTTTGAGTGTCATGGCAAATGCTGTGAATACTTATGTATATGTGATTTTTTTGTTTTTTATCTTTAATAAATTTGCAAAGATTTCAACCAAACTTCTTTCACGTTGTCATTATGGGGTATTGTTTGTAGAATTTTGAGAAAAATAATGAATTTAATCCATTTTGGAATAAGGCTGTAGCATAACAAAATGTGGAAAAAGTGAAGCGCTGTGAATACTTTCCAGATGCACTGTATTTAGTATATTTTCAAATTAACCCAGCCAAACAGTTCATCAGAAAAAAAGTGTAATTTCAGTAGAAAACCCACCATCAGGGCAGAAGGTGTCCTCCAGACAGAAACTGGCTTTGTGTCCCTCTGCGATCTTTGTGCCATTCGTGGTCAGGAGGTCGTAGTGTGTGAACACCTCGATGCTGTGGTAGTGTCTTCAGAAACATATTTATGGTAATCTGCATTTGCATTGTAATACTTTTTTTTTTTTCAAACCTGCTCTTGTCAACTTCTCCTAATGACTCAGAAGTACGTATCAACATCACATGAGTGGCCACTTTCAGCACAACACGAGCTGTCTATACTGGACAGTTGATTTTTCAGTCAGCCTTACCAACAAGAACAATGTGGCAGAAGTGATCCTTTGGTCATATTAGCTTAGCTGGTGTTCTTAATAGCTAGCTTGCAATCTACAAATGATCTGATAGATTAAAGTGGTGGATGCATAAATCCCAATTTGGAAGTGTCACAAATGACCACTTCAGCATGAGTTTTATTAAGGGGTGGATTTTACAGTTTGAACACACATGACCTTGGCAGCACGCAAAGTGTACTTAAAGCACTGTCCCATTTAGCTCCATAGTTATTATATCCTAGTGGTCAGAAATGGGAATTGCAACAAGCACTAATAGCACGAATTCAGCCCACTGGCGCAGAATTCACACTTCACTCTATGAACATTTTCAGTGATAATAATGATAACAATAATGTGATGATATTAAGGCTCAAGTGGGAGAGCGGGTTGTCCACCAATCGTAGCGTTGGCGGTTCGATTCCTGGCCCACATGACAGTGCCGAAGTGTCCTTGGGCAAGACACTGAACCCCAAGTTGCTCCCGATGGCAGGCAGGTTCCTTGCATGGTAGCTCTGCTGCCATTGGTGAGTGAGTGAATGGGTGAATGAGACACAGTGTAAAGCACTTTGTGAACCACAAAAGGTTAAAAGGTGCTATATAAGTGCAGACCATTTACCATAACAATAATGTTGCTGAAACTATTTTCTTAGGGATTTGGTTGGTATACTTCCTTTGAAGACTGATCAACTAGCTTATTAGTTAGATGAGTGTATTTAGTCTAAGAGTGTGTTTAAAAAAACACAGTAAAACATGGTGCCAAAATAAACAAAATCACAATCATAAATACTTGTGGCTGACTCAGCCGGTGTGGTGGAGACCTGAATGAAGATTCATTTAATAATAAATCTAAATATAAAGATGCCCTTTATAAGGGTGTAGGAGACAAAAATGGAAATGATGAATGGATGTCACGGTGCAGTCATTAAGCATTGCTGTTTGCGTATTCTCTTTGTGTAACGTAAGATATAGAAAATCTAGATATTTCTATATCTAGCTATAATAAGCTAGTTGAAAATTTGCATAATAGTGTAAGTGATACTTTGAATCATACTTCTACTAGCTACTCTGTAGTACTGTTACATAAAAGACAGAGAAGCGAAACAAAATGGCACGGATCTCTTTTCCTCCATTGTGCGACGAGGCAGAGAGAAGGACCAGGCTGTGCTCTCAGCTGACCACAGCATAATGACCACAGCTATAAAGAAACCGGACCGTGACGGAGCAGAGCCATAAGAAGAAGAAAAAACACATCTGAATGAGATTTATGGAGCTGAGACAGTCAGAGCTGCCAGGAATGTCTGAAGGGGTCTTTGAGGATTAAAAAAATTCTGTGTCTGCTGTTCTTTGTGTTGGTCTGCTTCTTATTATTTTTTGTGTTTAATAGATGTTTTGTTGGTTAAAGTCCAGCACTGCCTTGCTCCTGGAGCAAAAACTAATCTTCAAACCAGAACAACAACAACAACAACAACAAAAACCCCTTCAGAGCCAAATTCCACAGAGAAAAGATTTTAGAACTAAAATCTGTAGGGATTTTGGAGTTCAGACATGCAAAATTTAAGACTACACATATTCCATGCACTGATCTCTTCTAAAAGCACTCACATAGAAATTACAGGATGAAAACATGCGATCAAGGGCTTCTCTGTTTATCTGTATAATGGGTCTATGATCCAGTCCTGTTTGCACATAAGGAACAAAAGGAGCATGGATACAAAAAGTATATTGTATTTTCCGAGCTATAAGTCTTCCTGTAATATAAACTGCAATCCTAAATTCTACCTGCTTGGAGAAACAATTTATTGTACACACCACTTCATCTTCACTTCTGTCATGTTTTATATTGCTATAGTTTGGTGAGTTCAGTTTACAGGCATACTAATTCAGTGTTTGTGTTCTTAAAATTACTGTAGACAAACACAAAAATTATAACACACGTCAGTTTTCTCTATATTCTGGAAGTCATATCACCTGCTAGAGTGCAAAAAAAAAAAAAAGCAGAAGACTTTTATAGTCTGTACAATTGCACAATATTGCACAGTATGATGGATCCTGCCTTAACAGGGGTAACTCAGTTATACTGAATGAATTTCTACGGTTAACTGCAACAAAGTCAAGACTTCAGGAAAGTGCTATTCCACTGCTGCACTCTTTGCCCTCTTTTTCCGTTTTTCATACTCTTACACTTGATTCTTATAATTAATCCAAGTTCATGAGTGTTATAGCAGACTGATTGCAGACAATGCTTTTGCGCTCTTACCTGTGGCACTGGTGCCAGACCCAGGCATCACGTCCAGCCCGCGGCCGGAAGTCTGCACGTCCCAGGTTCATGATCCGTGAGGAGAAGCGCAGCAGGCGCCGGTGGCCGTAGGGCCAGTTCATGTGGGCAGCCGAGGACGAGAGGCAGCGCTCCTCATGGGCACATGTGAGCAGGTGAAGAGGACGGTCCTCCAGGTATGCTGACTCCTGGACCAGCTGAGAGTCCACTACCAAGTCTGGCGCCGCTGGACACCGATTTACATTCGAAAATTCATTAAGGCATTTTGTAGCATTTCATTTTCAACACAAACAGCAACAAACACAAATGTAAAAACAGCTGTTTGTTTCTACTGTTTTATTATTAGCTATCTGTAATAATAACTACTATTATATGTACCATGCTAGTATACTAATATTGTATTGCAACAAAATGCAATTTTTGTTAGTAAAAACAAACAAAAAAAAAAAACAACCTAGATCTAGTTGAAAAGTTATCTACAAAAGAAATTCAAGGATCAAAAGAAATAAGTCAAAGTTTTGCAACGACACTCGATCTCCAGGCATGATTTGAAAAAGGGCAAGGAGAATGAGGAAAATACTGATAGGATCTAAAAACTCAGAGGACATGAAAAAGATTAGAGAGAGTTATAAAGGTGGGTAAATGAGTCACATTAAAAGAAAAAGATGCAATCATCTCAACTGATACTATTAATATCTTCATAGGAATTGGGGAGTGAAAAATTGTAAGAATGTCTGCAGAATGTCTACTGTATCTATGACTGACTCACTTTCAGCACAGGTAACACCGGCTGCTTTGACTCCACCTCCACGATTACAGTACACATATCCGTTCCTCCTACACTGCTGGATGGACATCTCTGTCCCAATACAGTGAGTCCCACTGAGAACAACCTCCTCTGCATCTGGGTTTCCAAACCAGTATGCAGTCTCCTGAATCACACAACACAGACAGAAAAATGACTGACAGGTCAAAATTATAATATATATAATATTATACTTATATAATTATACTTATATACTTATATAATAAATCACTACTGAAACACAAACATTCTCCCTTGTGTCAGTCTATAGTGCGAGTGGTGTCCAGATAACTTGTAAGTATTTGTATGCCAAGTAAATAATTGCAAATGGAAATATTTCATGGCTATCATTAGGGCATGATGATGTAAAACCACATGATATTCACATAGTGGCTGAGAAACTACAGCTCATACAGACTACCAAGACTATAAAACCAGCAATAACAAAATGGCAAAAATGCCAAAGCAATTATGCACAGAACAACAAATATTCCAGACGAACATGCCTCAGAAGCCCAAACAGTATCTTGAGAGTTAGTAACCAGGCCAGAGAAGTGAATTCACTGTCTGGGATTTACTCAACAGTATGGAGTCGAATGTAGTGTGACAATTAGCAGCATTCATTGGATGTTATCATGCCTTTTTCCACTCTCCCCTTCCTCATGCTATTAGAAGTCCAGGTTTATAACAGTGTCCTCATCCAGTGCAAGTAAAAAAAAAAAAAACCCACAACTATTTAAAGTTTGTTTTCCCTCTGTGCTACTTTTCTACTTTTCTGCTACTTTTCCTTGGAAGTGTGGAGGCATTTCATGGAAAGCCTGCAATTACCTTCCACATGGGAAATAACAGAAGACTGAAAAACAAATGCAGTGAGGATATAAACAAATCCAGAGCACAGTGGCATGCTAGGCTACAAGAAATTTATTCCAGCTGTGTAGTGCAAGCAAATGTGCTTAGCCTGCCTGCCTGTGGATTTTGCTTTATGGGCAAATATGTCTTTGGCCTTTCACAGTGAGAATAGGAGATATGTGTGATGTGTGTGTGTGTGTGTGTGTGTCCACACCTGGTGAGCTGAGGATGCAAAGCCCATGCCAAGCTGTCTGCAGACCACCATGGCCTCGTGAATGCCCCAGTTCTCACTGCACACTGTCCCCCAGCGCCCATCTATCAATACCTCCACCCTTCCTTCCATGGCATCTCTCCCCCCTGTCAAACGCACCTGAGAGAGAGAGAGAGAGAGAGAGAGAGAGAGAGAGAGAGAGAGAAAGTAGAGATAGAGAGAGAAGTGAAAGTCAAAATAGTTTTATTACAAACAATTTTGTGTGTCTATGTGTGTGTGTGTGTGTGTGTGTGTCTCACCATAGCTGATAGATCAGTTTTGGGAACGTTGCAGCGAACAGAAACATCCTGGCTGTGTTTGCAGGTATACAGTGGAACCTCCCGATATTTACACTGCATTATGAAACTCTCATGGCCAGTACACTGCACTGAGTTCATAAGGATAGGACCCGTACCTGCAGAACACATAGACATGCAAGAAAAGATGCACATAACTCTAAGAGTATGGAATTTGTCTGGTATCGTCTGATTTTTTACAAAAATCGACAGTAAAAGTTTTCCATTTGGTTACTGTGGTTGAGGTTAGGGTTAGATTTAGGTGCAGTATTAATTAGCTGTATTAATAATTATGTCATTGGAAGATACTGTGAAGGATATTAAGACAAATGTGCGAGTTTGTGTTTATTTGTGTGTATAGTCAGTTTAAATTCCATATGATCATGTCTAGTGTTTAAGGACTAGTGGCAAGTTAATTCTCTGATCCTCACATTAGCTCCCCCTTCAGCTGCTAGAAATAGTGATTAGCATGTTTTCTTGGACCAGACAGCCACTGGGCTAGTCATAATTTTTTTTTTTTTAAAATGGCACTGCTGTGATGTGGATGGGAGAAAAGCATGTGTGAAGTATCGGCTTCCCTTACGAAATTACACCCCAAAACCCAGTGCATCGTTTAATGCTTCAAAATAGAAACACCAGGCACGACGGAGAGATGGGAAACAGAGAGCACAAAGACAGGAATCCCTGTAATTTACAGCACAGTTGGGTCATGATGTCATCAAGACGAGCCGAGGGTAAAAGTCTGCTTCTTTTCTACTCATGACCTTTACGCAACTGTCTTCCCGGGAAGAGTAGATGCTGTCATTTGTATGCATATAATCTAAACTGCTAAAATAACAAAGGGACTGAATAAAAGCATATGCACAATATAGCATGCATACACGTGCATTAAACTAACTATTTTAGAACATAGTGTTTTGAAAGGAGACTGAAAATGGATGATCAAAAAAGTAAAAAAAATAAATAAATAAAAAATAAATAAAAAGGCAAAATCTAAAAGAATCACTGTCATGTTGTGAAGAAAGAACTGTGTTAGGTGACTTTGGCTGGAGGGTGTTTAATAAAAACCCAATGAAGCTAGCAAACATAGACAGAAAGCATGTACACTGGTAGGACAACCTCCAAATGAAATATACCAAAACAAAGTAAAAGAACACACACACACACACACATATATATATATATAAGCTATCTACCACAGTATAGTGAGGTTGAAATTATAATAAATGATGAATAATGACTGAATATGAATATATAATTATAAAGAATATGCTCAGTGCAGACTTTAATTTAAGCTTTAAGGTACTTACATCCAAATGACCAAAAGTAATTGGACAAACTAACAATCCTAAATTAAAATGTCATTTTTAATACTTGCCTAGAAATAAATGTCTGTGGGTCCCGAACCCACTGACTGGAGATGACCTGCAAGGAATATAATGCAGGACTCCTGATTGTTCTTGTGGTGTTTTGCCTTCAGTTTTGCCTTCAGCAGGTAAACTGCATGTTTATTTGTATTCAGGTCAGGTGATTGACTTGGCCATTGCAGAACATCCCTCTTTTTTTGCCTTAAAAACATCTTGGGTCCCTTTCGAAGTATGCTTCGGGTCATTGTATATCTGCACTGTGAAGCGCCATCCAATGAATTTTGAAGCATTTGGCTGAATCTGAGCAGACAATATAACCCTATACACTTCGGAATTAGTCCTGCTTGGAATGAATTCTTCTATCACCCACCACAGATGTTTTCTGTGGTCTTTTGGGCCTTTTGGTTTGTCTTGAGACTATACTAAATAGCTGATTTGGCCCCACCTAATGGGATCTGTTTTTAATTTTAATGATGGCTTGCTTCACTGGGAGTGACAGCTCTTTGGAGTTTATATTAAGAGTTAACAGCAACAGACTGCAAATGCAAATGCCACACTTGAAATCAACTTTAGACCTTTTATCTGCTTACTTGTAAGGTATATATTGAATAACACAAACCTGGCCATGAAACAGCTGAGTAGCCAATTGTTCAGTTACTTTTGGTCCCTTAAAAAACATTCACTCCATTTGGATGTACACACCCTCAAATTAAAGCAGAAAGGCTGCATTTAAGATTATGAATAAATATCTAATATGTCATGGCCTATGAAGCCAGTTTATGTAGGCTCAGCTGAACAAACTCCCATTGTGGAATGGTAACTGATCAAGAAGATACAGAAAAGTGATATGGAATGAGTGGCTATAATTACTATAATTCCCTGCTACGAGCAATAGTTTGTTTTTCCTTCATCCATAAAATGACAAAGCAGTTGTTCAAAGTTGAGTATGGGCATTTCAAACCAGGCTGAACAGCAGATGGTTATACTGGCTTGACTAAATAGACAAAGCTGACCAACCCAAATTCTTCTCAAAAGGACAAGGAACCCAGTGGATATGGATGTTTATCACATGGCTTCTAATGTTTACTGAGATTTAGAATTTATGGGACATCATCCATGACCATGAAAGTCTGAATAACAGCCAGCTATTTTAAAATGTGCAAGTTTGAATTGTGTATCATGATACTGCTTTCTCACTTCCTGCTTACATACTACTAGCATTTAGGAGAAAATCACTGAGAAAAAAATCTGGTTGAGACTACAGGTGTGTATTGGGACTAAGATCCTGCAAACAACAACAACAAAAAAGTGTTACGTGAGCAGGAGCCTTTTACTGTCGTAAAAACAAGTGGTCAGAAATGGAGCTTAAATAAAGGCTGGTGGACTTCCCTGGTCAGTTTTGTTGTAGTTTAAACTTGTCTGTTTATATTTTGGGAAATAGAACCAACTAAATGTGCTATAAAATAACAGTGCTGTGTACATCACTAGATGAAACCAATTATAAACTTGAGTGATATGGTGAGAAGATTTCTCAGACTTCATTCATTAATTCATTTATTCATTCAGTAACAGCTTTATCCTGGTAAGGGTCGCTGTGTATCTGGAACCAGTCCCAGTTAACTGGTGGATTCTACCTGGGTGAGATGCCAGTCCAGCTGAGAGCACCATACACACACATTCACACACTGATTCATACCTATGTAGGGGCAATGCATCATAGCCAATCCACCTACCTGTATGTCTTTGGATACTGGGAGGAAACCAGAGTACCAGGAGAAAAACCCACATCAACATGGGGAGAACATGCAAAACTTCGCACAGACAGTTATCTGAGCTCAGGATAGAACCCAGGGGTTGTGAAGTGGCAACACTACCCACTGTGCCACCATGCTGCCTGGTAGGTTTCATATTTCATTCTAACACCCAATTTCTTTTTCTACAAACTCAGATGTTTGTGTGACACTGATATGTTCACATTCTAGTCTGCATTCTAAATATATTATAAAACTGCAATATTCTGTGGTGTACGTAATTATACTGTACGTAAAGTTTTATAACACTATTTCTCTCTTATTTTTTTGTCTTTTCTTTCGAAGCAGCTCTTAGTCCATATTTAGACAAAATGATGACCTACAGCAACAATATTTTTATAGAACCATCCATTATTTTTTGATTGCTGGAAATACTTTGTCATAATCTTCAAGCAAAATGAATAAATGCATCAAGTAGCGGCAGTAAAACGGTTTTTCCAATGCAAGTGGCAACATCTCGCTGCAAAAACACAGAGATTCAGTCTATCCAGATGGGACTAAAATCATCACCCCACTATTATGTGCATCGAAAAACAGTAGGTGATTCGAGTTGGAATTTTCTCTCAAAAGGGAGAAAAACACTGACATTGCCAGTCTGGACAGAAATAAAATCACTGAGGAGCACCTGCAACAGATGGAATTACCCCAGCTCCCAATGTAAAGCTAACCCTGTCTGAATTAGAACTTTAAACATAATTTGAGCTGGATTTGTTTTACTAGAGGAGGTCCAGTAATGTAATTTGCACAAAATTTTGCCGAGTCAGTTTGGACAGAGCGTGCAGAATTTGTCTGTGTAATTTGCAGAAATTACCACAGATAACCCAGACACGTCACTGTCCATATCAGCATTATGCGACAGGTGATACCGAACAAGAACAATATTTTACTGAACACATTACCATGAGGTTCTTTGAAACAGCACTGTAACTACTGTGCTAATACAAAAGGTAATTTGCTACTGAATTATTACTTGTAAAAACTACTGGATTTAAGTCTGAGGTCTCATCTGTAATAATTTAAAATGAACCTCTTTTGACCGACTAATCTCAAATATGGTTTTATAGTAAAGAAAATATGGTAAATGTAAATGCCTGTAAAGATTGTGTTACAGATTCCATTATTTGTTTATATTTATTTATATTTAGTAATTATTTATAATTATGATCAAACAGAGTTTTTGCGTGTAGTCCTGAAGTTTCTGATCTTCTGTGAGCAGTAATGAGGCTCCTGCAGTTCATGTCTGTGTCTGGATGATATGATGTTTCCTGTTCCCTACAATGAACTGGAAACCTAATTAGGATCAAAACCAAACCCATAAACATACTACAGCATCACTGAGATGCCTTTACACATTTCCTTATTTGTTTTTCTAGCTCCTTTCAAAGAACCATTTGATCTGAAAAGGACCATTTGTGAAATGTTCCTGTTCCTCTTTTTTTTCCCTTTTGCCTTCGTTTAATTTCAGTACTGCTAGTAGAATGAGCAGGAATGTTTTTGACTTGCTGCTTGGTCCTCCTTTTGTATTGTACTCTTTTATATATAATGCAAATACATTATTTCTCACCCTCACCAGTTTTTCTGGTGTTATTTTACTGATGAATCAGAGTACAGGTTTGTGGTAACCCAAAAAATGTGTCCTACCTTGGCCCAAGTGTGCACCTCTCAGAGCCTCTTTGGCAGTGCCGAAGCCCAGCTCCCTACACACTACGCTGGCAGCTGTTAGGTCCCACAGGTGATCACACACCGTCCCCCATTTTCCCTCTTTCAGCACCTCCACACGTCCCTCTCCAAGCCTGGGGCCTGCTTTCAGACGCACTGTCTGCTTGAAGATACAAAGAAAAGCTTTGTGAGGAAACCTTTCAAAAGCTTTAAGAAAATAAAATAAAGATACTGGAGGCAAAAGGTGGGCATACAAGGTGCAAATTTAGTTTTTTTTTTTTAACTCCGCTATTAATAT
Source organism: Cranoglanis bouderius (assembly GCA_023630585.1). Lineage (NCBI taxonomy): Eukaryota > Metazoa > Chordata > Actinopteri > Siluriformes > Cranoglanididae > Cranoglanis > Cranoglanis bouderius. Next base: position 12,548,440 of record CM042555.1, on the reverse strand, counting down.
GTATTAAGATACACTTGTGACAATAAATGAACATCTGTGAAGCCCAACACATTAAATGCTCTGTTAAAAGAGAAATTCTTCTGTATGGGAGTGCTGCTTTCTTTAATGACATACAAACATTTTTCTGTAACATTTAATTTTGTGCTAGAAAACTAATGTTTGGGAATCTAAAATGTTTTTTTGTAATGACTTGATAATATAGAAGCCATAAAATAAAATAAAAAATCTATAACACAGTTTGTACAAAAAAAAAAAAAAAAAAAAAAAAATAGGGTGCCTAAAACTTTTGCACAGTACTGTAGGTCTAATGGTCAGGTGTTCACATACTTTTGGCCACATAGTGTGTTATTATAATTGACTGGTCGTGATGAACAGGTGTGCTCACCTGGGAGGAGGGTGGAGCTTGAGGCTGTCCAGAGGTGGACAGACGGGAGAACTGCGGACCAGGTACACAGCGCACCACAGCATGCATCCCACCATTACACGGCACTTCACTACGTGCGAAAGACAGCTGAGTCTGGCATTGTGCCAAGGAGTTCTCGGCTCCTGAGCACTTCACCTTCTCCACCCAGTAACCCTTCTTACTGACTGTAGACCTGTGAGACAGACAGAGGGAATCAGATTTTAAGCATTTCAATAATGTGCACATTACAAGCTGAATAAAAGTTCATAACTCACCGTGTGGCTGGATCCGCCATCTTGGATTCCCACTGTTTCCTGAGAGAGGAGAGATTCAATAAACCATGAAATAACCAGAAAAATATACACGGACACCTCATACCAAATTTGAGCTCAATAAATATGTTCCTACGCATAGAGACAGACCGGTAAACATGGCGTATTTTTGTGTGTTTATGTTAGGTGAAGTGCCACCAGTCCAAGATTTAGTGATTCAGACTCTTGTCTCCATGTCTTTGCCTGGCAGGCAGGGCTTCCAGCTCCACGTACACACTCGCACACATGCACCCACATCAGCAGAATGCTGCTTTACCTTATGGGGTCAGCTAAATAAATAGAAGCTGTATATATGACATAGACAAAACAAGCTGAGGAGGTTTGGTGGTTTAGTGGATCCCAAACAGCCTTACAGAGATCTCAGTGTTCCCTGCTTGCAGCCAGACACCCCCTGTGTCTCTTTTTCTCTCCCTGTCTCTTCCCTCTCTCATTCTGGCCTTTCATTTTTCTTAGTATAAACCTCTGCCACAGATGGAACAGTGCAATACATGAATATGGAGTAAACATGTAAAGAAGGCATACACAAGATATGTCAGCCAAGATGTGTTTGATGCTCTTTAGTTTTGCACTGGAGCTACAAGGCTAATGTACCTAGTAAATAGCAGATAAATTATAGCAGATCTCAAAATCTTTTCCATAAATACATGGACATATCTTCATACGGTTGCTTCAAACGACATTCAACACATCTTCAAATTTGATTGTAAAGCTTTTTTATTTTTATTTCTTTCAGCTTTTCAGTACAACTGAACCTTCGAACGTTAGTGGCTTACATTAGCCCAATGAGTGTTTGCTCGTTCTTCATTATAGTGCTGAAAAAAAAATTAAAGGACACTGTTTGGTCAAATTTTTCACAAAACAAATTAACCTTTCAATTATCCAAGTATGCTCATGTATGTATCAATTGTAAAGCACATAATACACACTTTAAAAGTCTGTTTTAAAGGGTTAACACTGCTTACGATTTCCTGTTCTTACTTAGCACTGTCGGTGCAGCCATGACAGTGACATCATGGAGTTTCAATTCAAAGAAGTCAGAGAGAAAGTCTGATTCAGAGTGAGAATTATTGCGTCTGAGTGCCGTTCATATTAAATTTTCCTGCTTGGTCAAGAATTTAGCAACATATTTTGACTTCTCTTACTTCTTAGCAACATTAGTCTCATAGCTCCAGTAAAGAAGCAAAAGTCAGACAACAAACATGTCTTGGTCAATTGACTGCATTTGGGGTGTCAGAAAATTATTTCAAAACAGTACTATATTTGTCAAAACCATCCCTTTGGAAAACATCTTAAGCTCTTTTGTGTCTATTTGACTAAAAGAAGCAGCCACGCAGGAGCCATGAGAGACTGCAGGAAGCTGAGACGCTAATGGGTATTTAAACTAAATATAAGCACAGGCTACTGATGATTTTAAGCCACCAGGCTGGTGCTGATTGGGAGCCACACACCACATAATGGATGGGAAGCAGGATGGTGCTCCATATAGAGTAAACAGGGTTACAACAGAGCTTTCTTGAGTAAACTAATCATAGACTGTCACCTTTTTGTCCGAAACTAAAAGGAACTCTTAATCTAGCTAGAAATTATAGGTATCATGCTAATACAGGACATTATTCATCAAACAATGTCAGAGCATTATGTAAATTTACAGGCCTGCATCTCAGGTTGTGCCACACACACACTGCCACTAGAGAAGCAAGCCTCACACACTGCTGTCTACCCAGGAGAATCACACACATCATGTGTGTGTTGGTGGTCTGGTCTGGTTTAGACCATGGTTTTTGCAGAAGTGCTCATTTGCCACTTGTACACCTATGAGAGGTTTTCTTGAGCTGCTCATAAAGAACTGGAGAACTTAGAAAGAAAAGGAGAAGAAAAGAGTTTAGAAATGATTCAGAGGAATTGAAGTCATCTTCGAAATATAAATGTATTCAGCTAACCAGTGCTTTAATATGAAGTAGCCCTTGGGAAAGTTCATCAAGGGCACAATGGCAGAAACCCTCAAACCACAGACTTACTGAGTCATAGCTAATTTCTTTAGCGGCTAATCTGTATTCGGGAGGAGAGATGGCTGTATTACCCTTGCTTTAATGTGGTTTCACAGTAAGCATGGCTGACAGGAGACGCTGTCTGTGTGAGTGGTTTTGCGTTTAGCGTGAGAGGGGGAAAGTGAGAGTTTTGTAGACTGTAGGAACGCAGGTGCAAATAATATTAATCTGACCCTGGAGCACCCTGTTTGCACCAGACAAGTAGTGAAAGTATGAAAATGATCCCCCACTACTTTAAGAGCAGTCATTTAAGATCATAGACACATTTCTGAGCATGTGCACGTTTCCCACAGAATCAGCGTGGAATTGTGAAAGACTTACAGTACACAACACACACTACTTTCGCCCTGACACTACTACTTTTAAGAGCTAATTTTAGACAAACATCTACTTATGCCTTTATCTAACTTTTACCTTGTATCTCTAATAATAATAATAAATAATAATTAGTTACATTTATATAGCACTTTTCTAGACACTCAAAGCGCTTTACATAGTATGGGAGGAAATCTCCTCAACCACCACCAGTGTGTAGCATCCACCTGGATGATGCGACAGCAGCCATAGTGCGCCAGAACGCCCACCACACACCAGCTATTGATGGAGAGGAGAGATATGGCCAATTCAGGGATGGAGATTATTAGGGGGCCATGATAGACAAGGGCCAATGGGGCAATTTCGCCAGGACACCAGGGTGATACCCCTACTCTTTACGAGAAGTGGCCTGGGATTTTTAATGACCACAGAGAGTCAGGACCTCGGTTTAACGTGTCATCCGAAAAACGGTGCTCTTTTTACAGTATAGTGTCCCCGTCACTATACTGGGGCATTAGGACCCACACAGACCACAGGGAGAGCACCACCTGCTGACCTCCTTTATACCACTTCCACTCTATATCCATACTTGCACAATGCTAGTGAGTGGAAGGTTGTGGTTTGAAATGCAGAGAGCCATTGTTGGGCCTTTGTTCTTGGATTGTATTCTGCCTCAGCTACTTATGCCTTTATCTAGGATGGATGGATGTCTCTCCTCACCTCCAAATAACATGCCAGTAGCTGGATTGGCAAAGACAGGTAGGTAGGTAGATAAATGAGTGTGAATGTGTGTTCATGGACCCTCGTGCTCTGAGGGTGGATTCCTGCCTTACACACAACATTCCGGGGATAAGCTCTGGATCCTCTACGACACTCAGCAGGCTAGATCTCTTATTTTAGATGATAGCTGATACTATTGTATGTTAGTGAAGCACTTGAATTACCAAACTAGCTAGCTGGCTGTTTCTGTTGTTCAGTTTGATTAATGTTTCACTTCAAGAGCAAAGTTGCATTATGTGGAATTTATGGTTTGAAATTCAGGGCTACTAATAGCTACATTATCCTCCAAAATATATAGTGTTGTTTCTCACTAACTAGCTATATCAATTTAATTCCTTTCAGAAACTGAAACTACTATTTCATCAGTTTACACCATTTCATCAAATAATGCTCCATTCAATTATCTAAGAATGAGCCTGGACTGTCACAATAACTCCTGATGAATCTAGATTACATTACAATGTTTAAAATCAGCAGTAATATCCAACCAGTATCATCCATCACTTTCAAAACTCCTGACTGGGAAGCACATTTACTCTACCAAGATGTATATTTGGAAATATTCTGCACTTTCAAGCACCAACTGTAGATACGCACGAACCAGTATATTTATACCCTACACCAAGAGAAATTGCAGGAAAAATGGCCTGGATTCAAAATTATTATGGTTGTCCCTCATATATGTAATGTCTCCCAAAATGTGGCTTTTGATGGAAAGAAAAAACACACTAAATCCCTCTTCACACTTAAAAGTCTGACAACATGACCCAGACCATCCTATTCAATTTAGGAGTCAAAATCCCACTTCCACCACCACAGACGGCCCAGAGGAGTTCATCCTGGCACAACTTTTTCTAAATGTTCTAAAACGTGTCTATGGAACACATGCACTTTCTAGAGAATATAGCTTAGTCTGTTCTTCAGAAAAGTAAGGACTGCTGAAAGGAACGCTTTTGAATAGCAAAGTGTTGCTGTATTTAGCCAGCCAGCTATGAAAATGCAATGTACTGCATGCAACCACAACGAAAACAGTGTCAATCTTCAATATTTAATAAAGGGGATTTAATAAAATATTGGAGATTTAAATTGGCTACATGAACACCATCCAAAAGGTGAGAAATGTCTTTTCTTCTCTCAAGCACAAACCTTTCTTTAACCAAAATGATTGCAAGAGAGCGCTGAGGCTTTAACGGCCACAAGGGCGAGGTCCTGTGCTGACACAGCCAAATCGAACACAGCTATTAAAACGCAGTCAGAGACGCTGCCACAGGATACCACCTTATAATTACTGGAGTTTGAGCACTGTGTCCTGGCCTGAGAGGACAGCAGCTCGGAGCTCAAAGCCGAGACATGACACGAAGCCGGAAGCCTTAACCGCAAAGAGGGTGAACCTCAGAGAATGGACATCAGACTGCTCAGCAAAAAGACAAAAGTACAACATGTGCTCGATCTACACAAACATTTAGTTGATCCAAGGTTTAATATTTTATAGCATTTTAGTCATTTTTGTTTGTGCAAATTCTTGTTAATGGATGCTGTGCTGCGTTTTCCATTTTTGGGGTTCCTTCTAACATGATGCATCTTTTAATGAAGTTACCCATGCAGTGTTCCCTGGGTTCTAACAGAATCGGTGGAGATGATAAGTGTAAGACGTGTTCTGTAGTTATGACAAAAAGTCATGATCAGTTTGAGCATCTTTACAGATTATTTGTTCATACCCCCAATGCTAATGCCAAGGAGGAATTTTGTGATTTTGGCCAAAAAGTGACCTACAGTCTGGAGCAGCATATGGTCCATCACAAATCAGCCATTTCCCAACATCCCAGATCCAAGAGTTGCAGAATTTAATCGTAGAAGCATATGTACAGCATTTGGTTTAACATGTATGTTGAGAAAATTCAGCCTGCACATCAAACTGTATGCATAAACCAGGAATAAAAACCTTTCAGAAGATGATAAATATCATGTCTAAATATACAATTCGGTCAGCAGAATCTTGTTTTAAAATCTAATTAAAATGTGCTAAATTTATAAAATATCATGGTACAAGGTCCTGTAATTATATATTCCAGTCACATAAAACAGACTTACTATCATCTCTCTCCAAAAGTACAGACATTTTGGAGGGAGCTACAAACACATAAACAAATAAACAAGGCCAAACAGGCTATACTGTCTTCCCACAATGACCACAACTAAAAGAAAGTGATACCGGTCATGCAGAGATTGCATCTTAGATTGGATTTTAGTGAAGTCTGAGCTGTGATGGTTCATTTTTAGAGTGAATGGACTGTATGAAAATTGGTTTACACTAAATAGGCTTAGTGAAGCTACTCTGATGCTGAAAATTTGTCCTAATGGTAACCAAATATCAAGTTTTTTGCTCATAACCTGGATAAAAACATGGATGGAGAATACAAGAACTAGTCTACTTAAACACACTAATAAATATGGAGTTATTCATACTTGCTTATGTAGGACAGTAAAGGATAATTTTCTGCACTAGTTACCAGAAGGTTCTGAGGTCAAATCCCAGGACTACCATAGAGCCACTGCTGAATCCACGAGCATGACCTTGAGCACACAACTGCTTCAAAGGTGCTGTACCACGGGTGGTCCTGCACTCTGACCCCAATGCACTTACAAGTTCCCAAGTGATTTGTTGTATTATATACTTTTTTTTTTTATATGTGCAATGAAAAACAGACCACTCCACTGCATTTATATAATAGTTCATTAATTTTTTATAAGATTAAACAAAATGTTTAAAGTCTAAATGTACTATAAGTGGAAAAAAAAAACAAAAAAAAAACACCAAACCACTGACTTTAATAATAAAATAAAATAAAATAAATGACCAGTTCGATGTAAACTTGTGTTCATATTTAAACAGATTTGAACATTACATATAACATGCCTCATTACTTTTAAGACTAAAGTGAGCAATTCAAGTATATTAATATTTTAATTCCGTTTGATACTTTCGCTGGATGCTCAGTGGAATATGTCTTAAATGCCCCTGCAAAAGTGATGAATTTGTGGGCTTCTTTGTACAATGTAATGGTGCTACTTTCTCTCCTGCCAAAGTTTGGCCATTTAAGCTTCAACAAACCTGGAAAGAACAACAGCTTTGTACTGTAATCTAGACCTTAGTCTTACTCAGTATAACTTTAATTTAGTGGTTACATTCAATGCCGTTTTTATTTCTAGTTCACATAACAAGGTATTTCTGGACAGAAATTAACATGCACTTTCTCCGGGCATAATCACATGTTATAAGCAGCAGCACTCAGTGTGCTTCCTTTCCATGCGGGACTCATGAATGGTCACTAAGATATTACATAATGAGTGTGTTTATATATGATCATTATCCAGTTTTGGCAGTTAACAGATTATTCAAGGGGTTATGTAAACAGCATATTGTAATATCATATATCAAATTAAAGCTATTAGCATATTTCTTAGAAATGCAAAAAAAAAAACCCCAAAAAACACCTGGATTTTTTCCCCAATCAGGGAAAAACAACCTTTGATCACTTATGTGCTCTCATTATCAGATTTCTTAAATGCGTGAAAATACTGAGTGAATTAAGGCTGTAAACTGATTATTTGCAGTTAGATTTCTGTACATGTTTAATTTTAACATCCTATTCAAGCCTAAATACCAAATAAGAATGGTGAGCTTTATGATTGGATTTAAATTGCATCTGAGTAGTAAGTCTATGCTACTGTACTGGTGTTCAGATCTTAAAGACTTTTAATGAGAAAAGTCAGCATGACAAAAGTCAGAGTGACAATACTGTATGACAGTGTGGGCTGCACCATTATGAGTGGGTGTGGGTGTGAATCTCCTTTTGGCTTTTTTAACCACTTGCTATCACAACACAACAGATCCACTCTAACCCAAACGTCGCTCCTAATTACAGGCCGACTTTGGTCTTTAAAGAAAACTGTTGATTTTACTCTGACACAAATGTACTTTCTTCATCACTGCGTTTACAAGAGATGAAACATCCGTAAACATACTCCCTCATCTATCCCAGTGTGGGTTTAACCTAGGACACTATTTTGCCAAGCCTCAACCCTTATCACATCATTTTGACAAAAACAAATTCAGGGAGACAATCATCACACACCCCTTCTCATAACACTGGCTAAATTTCGTCTGTCAGCTGTTTGATGTGGAGACTGTGATGGCAAAAAGTCTTTAGATTAACACATTTGCAATCAGTGCATGGGGCCGTGACAACATATTTCCTGTTAAATACTCAAGATGTGGACATGAGGTAGAAAGATATACAATGCCAGTATACAGCTGAGGAAATTGGTATGGAAGCAGCAGATGACGTGGTGGTGTGACCTCAAAATGAGTGCGGAAGGAGTGAGAGGAACAGGGTAGTGGTAATCCAGTAGTTAAATTTGTGTGCCATTTACCTTAAAGGAATAGTCCACCCTGAAACATATTAAATATTTCTATATTGAAATTTGTGATGTGCTTAATCTAATCTGTTGGCTGGTGCTGTATTTTCCTGTGAGAAGTTAACAAGTTGTCTGCTCTGCTGACATCACAGTGGAACTTATAGTTACAATGGCGTTTAATAGAAGAAATTTTTTTTCTATTAAACATGAGTGATAATGGTCAGATTTTGCTTCTAGCTCCTAAAAGCTAAAGATTCACAATTTTCCAGCAACATTCAACATCATAATGAGAAATGCAATGTAGTAGTAGGGGAGACAACAAAATCTGGACTCCAAATTCCAGAATGCAATGCAGCTATGTGACGCAGAGTGACAGTGGAGACTCAGTTCAGCTAGTTAGCAATCAAGGAGATGACAAGCATGATGGTGTTGATGGTAGTATTAGTATAAAGGTTGAAGGTTGGAACCTTATGCGTTTGAGCAGAGTGTACAGATGAGATGGTGAGAGAACTAGACAGACTAAAGGATGAAAGGCCTGCTGCACTAGTCACTTTTTGGTAGAGATTAATTCCCACTGGCACGACTATCAGTGGGTAGTCAAATGGCATTGTGGGTAACGTAGTAGACTGTCAGACAAAGTGAAAATAGATCATGTGGATGGAAGAATTTTAAATAAAAAGTCAACTCAGAATTTTATCATAAAATAAATCTTCTGCACCACTGAAAATTACATAATGATGATAAATATTGCTATGCAAGTTGTTTAAGGTGGATTTTTGCTTTAAGGGTGTGAGTTTAATCCCAGGATTGCCAGAGAGCCATTGTTGGATTCTTGAACAAATATTTAACCCTACTCCGCATCTTAACTACTGTTATCCTGTGCTTGGATCATATTATTATAAGCTGCTTTGATAACAGTGTCTAATAAATTAATAAATATACTGTATTATCTGTAAGAGGCCAAAACACAGGTGTGAGAGATGGACAAAGAAAAGAAAAGTGAAAACATTTAAACTGATTAAATCTTGAGACTCAATCAGCACGCAACCTTTTTCATAACACTGGCTACATTTCCTCCATCAGCTTTTTGATGTCGAGTTCATGATGCAAACACAGACGCAATCAGTGGAAAGGGCCTTGACAACAGGCTTCCCCCTAAATGCCACTAAATGCATGTGGCCATACATGTTTTTTTTTGTTTGTTTGGTTGTTTTTTTTTGTGGAAAATAAATATACACTCCCAAACAAGGGAATCAAGACATGATTGAATCGTAACAAATTATAGGCATGATCCACCAGAAATCAAAAACAGTAATGAAAGATGGAAATATATATATATATATATATATATATATATATATATATATATATATATATATATATATATATATATATATATATATATATATATATATATATATATATATATATAATGTATAAATAATAAATAAATAAATAAATAACCCTAAAATGGCATAATGTATATTCCATGTTATTCTTACTGAAATGGTCCAGTACATAACTGGCAAATGGAGTGTTAACCGTAGCGCTGACTTCAAAAGTCAGGAAGGAAGGAAGGAGAAAACAACAATTCATGAAATGGAAAAGTACATTAGCCAGTTGTGATTTTTCAGCACGTAGTCTGTCTAATTTAGGGGGTTTGGAGTGCAGGGTATAACTTCCAGAAAAAGGACCTGTGGTAAAGTATAAAGACAGAGAGAAGCTGCGTTTTCCGTGACTGCTCTGTCTATTTATGGCTGGGGGGCAGGCACATGGTGTGGATGATTTAGTGGGCTGCTCAAGGCTTTCCAGTCAAAGGAAAATTAAAGTAGAAGAGGAATAACTGACGTGAGATTAAAATGGCTATAGTTGGGGTGAACACCCATGAATCTTCCATTATATACGCAGAGAAAATACATTTAGGTGACAAATGTACTTGACTCGATAAAGACTTAGAAAGAGTGTATATTTCCACTCGGCTTACATGACATTAAAAAACACATGGCTTAAGTGAGAGTAGTAGCTTGTTTCATAAACACATCTACACAGATGATATCATTCCTGTATACTAAGTTCAATGTTAATGACAGCCTGTACCATGATCTGCGATGAACAAAAAAATACATTCAAATGTGTCATGCATAGATCTGGGTACACTACATGGCCAAAGGTTTGTGGAAACCTGACCATCACACTGATGTGTGGGTCCTCCCCAAACTGTTGCCACAAAGGTAGAAGCACATAATTGTATAAGATGACTTTGTTTGCTGTAGCATTAAGATTTCCCTTCACTGCAATTAAAAGGCCCAAACATGTTCCAGCATGACAATGCCCCTGTGCACAAAGCAAGCACCATGAAGACATGGTTTGCCAAGAAAAGTGGAGCGGAAGAATCGACTGGAACCCGAGTGGCCTGCACAAAACCCTGACTTAAATCCCAGTGAACACCTTTGGGATGAATGCTGACTGCACCCTAGGCCTCCTCACCTGACATCAGTGCCTGGTCTCACTAATGCTCTTGTGGCTAAATGGGCAAATCCCCCAGCCACACTCCAAAATCTATTGGAAATCCTTCCATGATGCATGTAAGTTATTATAACAGTAAAAGGGGGACTAAACCTGGAGTGATGGTCAGGTGTCCACATACTTTTGGCCATATAGTGTATATTGGGATGACTGGATCACTGATCCGTATTATGGCTTTTGAAGCTGGAAGAGGCTTGACATTTTTGTTTCTCTAAAATGGTTCACAGGAGAATTTGCATTTTATAGTGGATTTAGACATTGTTATGAAAAGCATTCCAGCAAGAATCATATCTTTTTTGAACAACTGTAGTTTTTTTTTTTTTTTTTTTAAGTGGAACAATGGGATATTATAAGGTTTAAGGTTTAAAGTGCTTTATTCACACAATAAGCCCAGTTAGAGAATATATACCCAACCAACCATCAACCCCAGTATTGCCACCCCAACTCTGACTTCAAATCCCATCTCTTAGCGGTCTATTTCTTATTACAATTTGTACCTATACAAGTTCTTACACATGTTGATTTGAATAACTGTTCCAGTATTGTAAGTATTTTTACAAAATTCCTATGTAGTAACTATGAAGCCAATAATGTGTCCATTTATTTTGCACCAAGGAATAAAACAGGTATTCTGCAAAAACAACTTAGTCCTCTGCATAGTAGGGATGGGTGATCTGGACTTAAAACTATATCATGATATTTTCTGGTATTTATTGCGATAACAATATCAGTGACGATATAAATATACAACCCCAATTCCAAAAAAGTTGGGACGCTGTGTAAAATGTAAATAAAAACAGAATGCAATGATTTGCAAATCTCATAAACCCATATGATATTCACAATAAAACATAGAAAACATATCAAATGTTTAAACTGTACCATTTTAAGGGGAAAAAAAGGTAATTTTGAATTTGATGGCCGCAACACGTCTCAAAAAAGTTGGGACGGGGGCAACAAAAGGCTGGAAAAGTAAGTGTTACTAAAAAGAAACAGCTGGAGGAACATTTTGCAACTAATTAGGTTAATTGGCAACAGGTCAGTAACATGATTGATAGAAAGACAGAGTCTCTCAGAAGTAAAGTTGGGATGGAATCTGGATGGAAGCACATGTTGCTCTAAAACCTGTATATACCTTTCAGCATTGAAGGTGCCTTTCCAGATGTGCAAGCTGCCCATTCCATAGGCACTAATGCACCCCATACCATCAGAGATGCAGGCTTTTGAACTGAGCGCTGATAACAAGCAGGATGGTCCCTCTCATCTTTAGTTTAGAGGACATGGCATCCTTGGTTTCCAAAAAGAATTTCAAATTTGGATTCGTCTGACCACAGAACAGTTTTCCACTTCGCCTCAGTCCATTTTAAATGAGCTTTGGCCCAGAGAAGATGGTGGCGTTTCTGAATCATGTTCACATATGGCTTCTAACAGATTACTCCAGAAATAATCAAATGCCTTCTAAAAATAATCAACTCTTCCCTTAGCACTGGCTATGTACCTAAATCATTTAAATTAGCAGTTATCAAACCCTTGATTAAAAAACCTGACCTCGACCCCTGTCAATTGTCCAGCTATAGGCCAATATCAAATCTCCCCTTTATCTCCAAGATCTTAGAAAAGGTTGTAGCAAAGCAGCTATGCTCGTACCTAAATAGGAATAACATTCATGAAATATATCAGTCAGGATTTAGGCCTCATCATAGCACAGAGACAGCACTGGTTAAAGTGGTAAATGACTTACTGATGGCCTCTGATCAGGGTTGTGTCTCCATGCTTGTGTTGCTTGACCTTAGTGCAGCTTTTGTTACAATTGAACATACTACTCTCCTTGGTAGACTAGAAACTAGTTGTTGGCATTAAGGGAACGGCCCTCTCCTGGCTCAGGTCTTATTTGACTGATCGTTATCACTTCGTAGATGTAAATGGTGAATTCTCTGTGCATACTGAGGTAAAGTTTGGTGTTCCGCAAGGTTCTGTTTTAGGTCCACTGCTCTTTTCTTTATATACAGGTGCATCTCAATAAATTAGAATGTCATGGAAAAGTTCGTTTATTTCAGTAATTCAACTCAAATTGTGAAACTCGTGTATTAAATAAATTCAATGCACACAGACTGAAGTAGTTTAAGTCTTTGGTTCTTTTAATTGTGATGATTTTGGCTCACATTTAACAAAAACCCACCAATTCACTAATTGACTAATTGTCTTCCACTAATATGCTGATGACACACAGTTGTCTGTTTCAGCAAAGCCAGATGACAGACACCAGTTTAATAAAGTCAAGGAATGTGTAAAGAACATTAGACAGTGGATGCTCATTAACTTCCTCTTACTAAATTCTGACAAGACAGAAGTACTTATACTATGACCACATGCAGTTAGAAGTAAGTTTTCTGATTATATAGTAACTCTGGATGGCTTTCTGTTTCATCATGTGCAGCAGTAAAAGACCTTGGTGTGATCATTGACTCCAGTCTTTCCTTTGACGCCCATGTAGGTAATATTACTAGGATAGCCTCCTTTCACCTCAGAAATATTGCTAAGATAAGAAATATATTGTCACTACATGATGCAGAAAAATTAGTCCATGCTTTCGTCACCTCTAGGTTGGATTATTGTAATGCCTTACTGTCTGGATGTTCCAGTAGAAGCATAAACAAACTCCAGTTAGTCCAGAATGCAGCTGCAAGAGTCCTTACTAGAACTAGAAGATATGATCACCCCTATCTTATCCACACTGCATTGGCTCCCAGTGAAATTCCGCATTGATTATAAAATACTACTATTGATTATAAAGCGCTAAATGCCTTCGCGCCATAGTACCTAAGTGAACTTTTGGTCTTTTATGATCCGCCACACCTACTTCAATCAAAAGGCGCAGGCTATTTGTCAGTACCTCGAATAGTGAAGGCTACAGCAGGGGGAAGAGCTTTCTCTTACAAAGCCCCACAGTTATGGAACAGCCTTCCAATTAATGTTCGGGACTCAGACACAGTCTCAGTGTTTAAGTCCAGGCTGAAAACATATTTGTTTAATCAAGCCTTTCGTGAATAGTTTTTTTCCTTAGGTAAAGGAGCAGATCTAGAGGTCTCACGGACATAGTGTGTTGTGGTGAACTGGGATGTCTGGATGCTGTCACCCCCCCACCTTCAGGCGTCCACCAAGGTTTGTTGGTGGTGGGGTGGCTGGCCGCCTTGTCCCAGGGAGCCCTCATGTCTGTGTTACCCTCTGGCTCTCCCTTTTAGTTATCCTGTCATAAGCTAGTCTTGCCAGAGTACCTGCTTTCACTTACGCAAAGTACATTGTCCTTAACCATTACGGGACAATAAGCATACCTAATGATCTCTCTCTCTCTCACCCCCCCCCCCCTCTCGCTCTCTCGCTCTCTTGCTCTCTCTCCCTCCCCTTCTGTCGAAGTTCACATGACACTCCTGAGATGCCAGTGATCCCGACCCCTTTTGCTCTCTGGACCTGCCCGATCCATCCTGATGCCCTACTTCTGGTTGGAGACCTCATCAATTGAAGTCACATGATGCTGCTGAGGATGGCCCCACATGGTGCAGCCTAAAGATCATTGAGATTACAGTGGTGAAGTTCAACAAAACAGACTTCATATAAAAACTGTAATGAATTTTTCATGGTCTCACAACTGCTATCTGACCGTGTTGTACTGGTACATTTATAGAAGGGATTTATTTATTTATAATTGCACTATCCGGTGTTACCCAGATGAGGATGGGTTCCCTTTTGAGTCTGGTTCCTCTCAAGGTTTCTTCTTTATATCATCTCAGGGAGTTTTTCCTTGCCACTGTCGCCGCTGGCTTGCTCATTGGGGATAAATTCATAAATTTAAAATCTATGTCCTGAATTTATATACTTCTGTAAAGCTGCTTTGGGACAGTGTCCATTGTTAAAAGCGCTATACAAATAAACTGAACTTGAAATTGAACTTGAACTTTGCATGACAAAGCTTTAACCTGCATTTGTGGATGGCACGGTGAACTGTGTTCACAGACAATGAGTTCTGGAGGTGTTTCTGAGCCCATGCAGTGATTTCCATTACAGAATCATGCCTATTTTTAATGCAGTGCCACCTGAGGGCCCGAAGATCACAGGCATGCAATATTGATTTTCACCCTTGTCCCTTACACACAGAGATTTCTCCAGATTCTCTGAATCTTTTGATGATATTATGTACTGTAGATGATGAGATATTTATAGTCTTTGCAATTTTATGTTGATATTATTCTGAAATTGTTCCACAAATTGTAGATGCAGTTTTTCGCAGATTGGTGAACCTCTGCCCATCTTCTGAAAAACTCTGCCTCTCTAGGATACTCTTTTTATACCCAATCATGTTACAAACCTGTTGCCAATTAACCTCCAGCTGTTTCTTTTTAGTAACACTTACTTTTCCAGCCTTTTGTTGCCCCCGTCCTAACCTGTTGCGGCCAAATTCAAAATTACCTTATTTTTTCCCCCCTTAAAATGGTACATTTCCTCAGTTTAAACATTTGATATGTTTTCTATGTTCTACTGTGAATAACATATGCGATTTACAAATCACTGCATTCGGTTTTTATTTACATTTTCACGTCTGCCTTCCGCCATACTTGTTTTCACTCTGCACATGAGCTGCGAATGGGTCGCAGACCGTCGCACACAGAAACTAGGCTTTATCATTATTATCGTGGGAAGACTAATTTTTATTGTGGGGAGAATTTCTACTGGTATATCGCAAATGATAAAATTTCGACCATCCCTACTGCATAGGTGTCCCTCCACACCCCTTTTGCCATCCCATGGACAGGCCCATAAGCCAGTGTATTAGATTATTAGAAATTGGATGTAGGATATAAATATAAATATGAAGTAGCATATTGCCCATACTGCAGTAGTTCTGCCTTAGGGGTATAAATAAAACAGAATACAAAAGGGGAATGCAAATGAAGATGGAGCTGGGCAATCAACTTACCTGTACAAGCGCTCATTGTGCTGCTCTGCTTTTGGATATCCCAGCATCCCACACACCACTCTACTGCTGCTCAGATCCCAGCCAAGGTTACAAACGTGTCTCCATCTCCCAGCATGCTTCACTTCAAGCACCCCTTCCGTTACCATTGCAGCACCCCTTGTACCAGGCAAAACTGGACGGAGTCGAACCTCTTCCAAACTCCCTCTTCCTACACTCTGCAGAAAGAGGAATACAATTTGGGCTCTCATTTCATCCTGACGTTGTGTTCTCAAAGCAATAGTACAACTTTCATCTTCAGTGTACCATAGAATATATGGACCAATGAGAAAGCAAATACATTAATGTTTGGGTTAAATGGAATTCTAGTCACACTGAAAAACGTCAGTGCTCCTAGCAAAATAATTGTTGTTGCATGCCAAGACATGACAGATGGTGAAAGTAGGTTGTTTGGTAAACAGTAATTAAAAGCAGTTGAAGGTTTTCTTAGAGTTAACTTAGAACTTAGAGCCACTAGACTGTAGTAAGACATAAATATGACACAAAACAAAGTAACTAGTCAAAAGTTAAGGGAATAACATTTAATGGTATTTTGGTGGCACAGTTACAATGTTTGGGCTATGATGGCTCAAAAGTGGTGTTTGGAGGTGTTATGTTAGTTGCATTGCTTTGTAATCTAGTGTGCCTGGAGGATGTGGGTTATACCAATGAGACTGATGGTAAATGGGTCAAATAAAAACAAGTCAAACAGTGCAATCAGGGAAACTGTTGAATTACAGATCAGTGAATGAACTACCAAACAAATTAAAGTACTGTCATGTTACATTACCACACTAGAATTTACTGTTCAGATAGGATCAATGCCGTTCAATACGGTGTTCGTCATACCTGTTCAACAGTGTTTGTGAAATCAGTGTTCATTCTGTTGTCATGCTCTACATTGGGATCTGACTGTTCAGACCTGGGCACTGGACCGGACTGTAGAGCTCCAGATCTCTCGGGGCCGGAGGACTGGGCCACTGGTCCGGGTTGACTGTCCTGATTGCGTCTGTATGATGCCCCACTGCGTAGGTAATTGGGCAGCTCGTGCCCTTGTGGCACAGAGTTTTCCTGCCTGTTTGAGGCTGCATTATCATAGCCATTCCTGCGCAATTGGATCTGATGGCCGTGCAGTTGTGGCAAGGAGGAGGCTGGGAAGCCCCGGGCAGAGTTTCTGTTCAAGGCAATCTCATGGCCTCGTCTGTTGGATGCGCTCTCTCGTAAGCGAGGTTCAGCGGCAGCAGGCTGTGTGGATTCGCTATAGTGGGGTACATGGCCCTGGCGTGGGCCCTCTTGGGTACACACAACCCCCAGGTCCTCTGCGTGGGTGCAATCATTTACACCCCAGCCGTTAGAGCGACAGTCAGAGAGAGAAGTCTCTGTGCCTTTGCACACCACATTATCCAACCAAATTGGACCTTGAATGTGAAGAAAGACACAAGAAAGGCAAGTTAAACTCATAATCTTTTTTATGAAAGGAAAGGAAAAGCACTTATAAGCTAAAAAGCTGGAATTAAAGAGTAAAAATGCCAATGCAAACTGATAAAGAGGAAAACATATGCACACAAACACGCTATGTTAGGTCCATAACTATATGGACAGTAACACAATTTTCTTAATTTTGTCTCTGTACACCACCACAATGGTTTTCAAATGAAGCAATCAAGTTTGAAACGTAGACTCCCCGCTTTAATTCGAGGGGTTTAACAAAATATTGTATTAACCATTTAGAAATTACAGCCATTTTTTACAGAGTCCCTCAAAGGCTCAAAAGTAATTGGACAATTGACTGATAAGCAGTTTCATGGCCAGATGTGGCCTGTTTCCTCATTATTTCATTTAATTTGGTAGCTATTCATGGGAACTCTCAATATCCGTCCAAAGAGGTGTCGATGCAAGTGAAGGAGGCCATCAATAGGCAGAAAAAAACAAAGTCATATGCAAGTTTCACAGAAGTAATGGCCAATTTAGCTATTAGCAGCCCAAGTGTCAGTGGTAGTAGCTACGGAGCTAGTCACCTTTTGGCTTTTTTTTTTTTTTTTTTATTATTATTTTTTTTTAGCTGTTTTTATTTTCTCGTGTGAACCCCCCGACACACACGCACACGTCTTACCTTGACCCTGTCCGAATCTGGCACTGTGTGCCCACGTTAGACCTTGTCCGTAACCGAGTTCTCGGCAGACCACATTAGCCAGGTTGATATCCACCTCGTCGTCACACACCGAGCCCCACACGCCATTATAAAACACCTCGAGTCGGCCCTCGTGCGCTCCTGACCCACCCTCCAGACGCACCTGGAACCCTGGTGGCACTCCATGCACGAGCGACAGGAGAACACACAGTGCGAGGGCTAAGGTCAGCATCGTCTCCATCTGAAATCCAGAAGGCGTTAATGGAGGTTAATGAAATTTCAGAATGACAACCATGCACTTTAATCAGCCAGCAGGTTTCCAGCTGCAATTATTGAAGAAGGAAATCTAGTCTAGCTCTAGGAGCCAATTGGAAGCTTCAGATTTAATTTGGAAGTACACAGACTAATTCTTTCTTTACAACTGTATCTCTCTCTCTCTCTCTCTCTCTCTCTCTCACACACACACACACACACACAAACACACACACTGTTGTACACTGTTGTAATAGATGCAGTATGTGGTTTAGCATTGTCTTGCTGAAATATGCAAGGCCTTCCCTGAAAAAGACGTCATCGGGATGGAAGCATATGTTGCTCTAAAACCTGTATATACCTTTCAGCATTGATGGTGCCTTTCCAGATGTGTAAGCTGCCCATTCCATAGGCACTAATGCACCCCCATACCATCAGAGATGCAGGCTTTTGAACTGAGCGCTGATAACAAGCTGGATGATCCCTCTCCTCTTTAGTCCAGAGGACACGGCGTCCATGGTTTCCAAAAAGAATTTCAAATTTGGATTCGTCTCACCACAGAACAGTTTTCCACTTTGCCTCAGTCCATTTTGAATTAGCTTTGGCCCAGAGAAAACGGTGGCGTTTCTGGATCATGTTCACATATGGCTTCTTCTTTCCATGATAGAGCTTTAACCAGCATTTGAGGTGGAGGTGTTTCTGAGCCCATGCAGTGATTTCCATTACAGAATCCTGCCTGTTAATGCAGGATGTAATGCAGTGCCGCCTGAGGGCCTGAAGATCACAGGCATGCAATATTGTTTTTCGCCCTTGTCCCTTGCACACAGAGATTTCTCCAGATTCTCTGAATCTTTTGATGATATTGTAGTTTAGATGATATTTGTAGATGTACTGTAGATGATGAGATATTCAAAGTCTTTTGCAATTTTAAATTGAGGAACATTATTCTGAAATTGTTCCACAATTTGTAGACAGAGTTTTTTGCAGATTGGTGAACCTCTGCCTATCTTTACTTCTGAGAGACTCTGCCTCTCTAAGATACTCTTTTTATATCCAATCATGTCACTGACCTGCGGCCAATTAACCTAATTAGTTGTAAAATGTTCTTCCAGCTGGTTCTTTTTTAGTAACGCTTACTTTTCCAGCCTTTTGTTGCCCCTGTCCCATCTTTTTTGAGACCTGTTGTGGCCATCAAATTCAAAATTACCTTATTTTTTCCCTTAAAATGGTACATTTCCTCAGTTTAAACATTTGATATGTTTTCTGTGTTTTATTGTGAATAAAATATGGGTTTATGAGATTTGCAAATCATTGCACTCTGTTTTTATTTACATTTTACACAGCGTCACAACTTTTTTAGAATTGGGGTTGTAAACTGGCACATTCATGTGGCAGTGTGGCAATCATGTGGCAATGCAAAAAATAGTACAGATACAAGTAAAGGGTGTCAAACATGAGAACGGGGAAAAACCTTGACCATAAAATAAAAAACTTTCAGTGAGCAACAGTTCTGCAGGCGGAAATGCCTTGTTGATGAGAGAGGTCAGAGTAGACTTCTTGTCTGACACGAGTGGAACCCAGTGTGGTCTTCTGCTGTTGTAGACCATCTGCCTCAATGTTTGTCATGTTGTGTGTTCTGAGATGCTTTTCTGGTCACCATGGTTGTAAAGCGTAGTTATTTGAGTAACTGTGGCCTTCCTGTCAGCTCGAACCAGTCTGGCCATTCTCATCTGTCATCTATCATCAAACAAAAAGGTGTTTCTGCCACAGAACTGCCACCCACTGGATGTAAACTCTAGAGAGTATTTTGTGTGAAAACCCCACAAGATCAGAAGTTTCTAAATCACATGTCTGGCATATATAGATTTCACTGTTTTAGGTAAGCCTTTTAGGTTAGGGTTTAAGGTTTGGCTTAGGTTTAATGTTAGGCTAGGATTTCTGGTTTGAGTTAGAGATTAGTAAAAGGGTTAGTAAAAGTTTAGGGTTAGGATTTCTATTTAGATGTGCTATCTCATATTGTTGCAGCACAATTAATTTTTGTAATTTTTGTAAACCATCCAATGCAACTATCTTCTATCTATCAACTATGTTCTATCTTCATATTTATCTTCACATCCACAGAAGCAACTACAGGTGATCTACGCAGGTAAAGATGAAGAAGTGTGATAGAGGAGCTAGAATTTCTTTTACACATGGAGTTCAATGCTCTGCAGATGTTGTGATGCCAGTCCAGATCTGCTGCACACTCCCACAAAACCATAAAACACTCACAGTGCATTTTCCAGTGACTGACTTATAATTAGCAATCCAAATATTTCTCTACTCTTCCAGAAAACTCCCAAGGGTGAGAATCAGACTCCAGCATTGGAGCAGTGGCAAAACAACCATGAAATCAAACAGAGAGCAGTAGAGAGAGAGAGAGCAGAGGGAGAAAAAGAAAAACAGTACTAAAAGTGGAACCCCCTTCATCAAAAACCAGCTAATACCACAATGTGCTATTTGAGATCATGTGAGATATACAGCTTGATATTTAATGTTGCAAATATTAGGACTCTGGTCTGGTGTGCAACAGGTTGATGTATCTTAAAACCAGTGGCACATTTGGCTTAAATCAACACAGCATGCCAAGTGCCAACTTGCTGAGAGCTATTAAATGGCAAAAACAGTGGGTGACAAGTGCATGGGTCTGAAAAAAAGGGTTGAAAAAAAAACCCCCACAAACAAACAGGGTGAGAGAAATAAAAAAAATAGAAAATAAGGATGAGAGAGAGACTAAGGAGAGAGAAAAGAGAGATAAGTTCTACTCACCTGTTAGAAGAGGCTCCTGTGAAGAAGCACCACAGCTTTTTCACAGCAATTCTGACTGAGAAGAACAGAGGGTGCGTGAGGGTTTTGGGATCTGGTTTTCTCTCCCTCTGGCTTTCTTGCTCCCTCCCTCTCTACTTCTTCTCTGTTCTTGTTCCCTCCTTCCATTTCCATCTATTTCTCCACCCCATGTCTTTTTTCAATTTCTTTTGCTTTGTCTTTTTATTTATTCTATACAGTACACTTCCAGAAATAAATAATAAAATAATAAATGGATAGATAATAAATGATGCCTTTTAGGGTACAAACACTTGTCACTGAAGTGGTACAGTTGTGGGTACCCTGTGTCTCTTCTATCTTTAGTACTGACTTTGGAAAGTAACAAACCTTTAAAACTCATTTACGATGCATAATTGAACCTTATGAACCTTTTGTACCTTTCAGTGTGTGATTACATTGTTTGTATTTTGGGATGCAGGTTTTTTTCCCCAGAAACTGTAATGCAGGAAAGACTATTCACAAAAATCATTAGCATGTCTGGTGTAAAGCACTGTTGCTCAGGCAGCACCTGTCAAACATACTGCCCAATATACAGTACATCTAACAAATAATGAGCTGTGTTTATTATTACTTTTCATAAGCACAAGGCTGCTTTACAATCAGCAGTATTACACATATGATACAGGAAAAAAAAACATTTCAAAAACCAAACACATCAAAATGTCAAAGAAAAAATGCAGTTACCATAGCAGTACAAAAAACACTGCTAGACTGATAGCACATGGAGAAGAAATGAGTTTTAAAAGTTGAGATTTAAATGCAAAGAAGAAGTCTGATCATACTTGGAGAAGGAACTCCACAGTGTGGGAACTATAATGGGAAAAGACATGCCATCCATGGAAGGCTTTTATCTTGAAACCACAAGCAAAGCATATTCAGATAACTTTAAGGCAGAGGTTCTTAAAGTGTGGTTTTGGGAGCCCCAGGGATCTGTGAAGAATAGCTAGGTGGTCTGTGATTTTTATTTATTTATTTATTTACAATGGTGGGTGTAATCCAAACCTACAAATAATGTCAACTTGATGTTCTGTTTTTGGAAAATTCAGGAATAAACAGAACTATCAATCTAATAATAAGACAAAATACACATTTAAATAATGTCTATAGAATAAATTTGTCCTTAATTATGTCCATAACCATTCACTCTATTGTCAGGAGATCACAAGTTCAAATCCCAAAGATGCCACAACCATCCATGGCCTGGGACCAAGGGAGCAAAACTGGTCATGCTCTCTGAGATGGATGGCATGCTCTAGCGCCTCTGCCAATGACCATAGCCAATTGTGGGCATCTGTAGGACCATGTATGCAAAAGATATCACTTTCCTCCGAGTGTGTTACACTGCCCTGCGGTGCATCATGAGCAGCAGTTTGAAACATGGTTGACGTGGTTGACTTCACGTGTCTCAGAGGAAGCATGTGTTTACCTTCACCCTCCCTGTTTGGTATCTGTCGTATGATTGGGGAGAGCTGGCTGGTGGGTGGGAATTGGCAGGACACCATATATGGGAGATAAATGGGAAAAAAGAGACCCTGATAACGTAAAGTATACATTGGGGTATGCGGATCATCCAGATATTTAGGGGCAAGAAGTGCAGAGGAATATGTATTGAACCTGATAGAAGATAGGTACTCAATGAGGTTTATAAATGATATGAAAATATGAGAAACAATGCCATCAGTACCACAGTAGTAGACTCTTAAAGGTTCTTTGGACAGTTAGGGGTGCTTCACTTCCTAAAGGGAATCTACTTCGAGCCCTCCTTGATTGCGGAACCCTCTGTTGTAGTGTTTTACAATAAATGTAAAGGGTTCCCCCAAAGGGACAAGCCCAAAAAAGTTTAGGGTTCTAGTCTTAACCTTTTTTCCCAAGAGTGTGGCCTTTAAAGGAGCAGTTTGTCATTTTTAGAGTGCTCTGTTGCCGGTGAGGTAAATTGCAAGTTGCAGTGGAAACACTGACAAGCCTCCACTTTCCCCCAGCTAACACTTGTATGCTGTATGGGTTTGTATACCTTATAAAGAATGGGGCAGAGCCGAGCAGCCTTGTTCCCATTTCTAGGTTGGAAATATAAACGGAAGCCTGAAACAGAGAAACTAATGACATTCATTGCATGGCAATATTGTAAATCACAATGCTTTTAATGTTTCTTTAAAAGTATAAGATTATTACAAATGTAGAAACCCTTTAAAAAAAAAAAAAAAATCACAGACTGTACCTTTAAGGTACAGTTGTGTACCTTATATGACTATGAAAGATACACCACCTTCTCTAGGTCTCCTAAATTAAGTTAGAAAATACATCCTCTTGAAGGTAGCACTGTAGTGACAAACATTTGCTACATATAAATGTACAGGTTTGCACCTGTGTGTAAGAACTCTACCCACTGCATTTAAATTGTGGCGAATTTAACAGTAATTTTAAACAGGAACACATTTATTCCTTTAGAATCTAAGCAAAGAGATGGTGATGGAAATCACTGAATGCTGACGAGACAAGGTTTTCAGTAATTGAGAAGAAACAAGTGCAAAATAGTTGTAGGAATCAGTTCAGGGTGTAGAGAAGAGGACATGACAGTCAGATGAGAATTTCTTCATGCTGGCAAATATAGACCGTGATATGCCAGGATTTTTGGCTGTTTTTCGTGAAGTGTTCAGACACCCAGCTTAAGTGTACAGTCAAGTGAGTCATGTCCCAAGTGTTTTCTTTTCTGAGTTCCATGTTCACACCTCTGTAATTTCTTATCATAGTATGTGTGTGTTAGTGTCATGTTCTATGTCAGTGCCATCTCTAAGACCTAAAATAACCCTTAAAACAATGCGGAATTCACCCCAGTGATCCTCTGACCAACACCACATGACTGTAGATTTGGAGCATGTGAAAGCAGGTTTGAGTGTTTGTGCATCTGTCTAAAAAAGCTGTCTCTTTCTTCCTCGCTTCTTCTTTCTCTCTTTTTCTGTAATTACACAGTAGTGGTGCTGGCTCGAACCCGCACCCACAATTAGTGGTGTCATGAAATAAGTGCTTGTTGTGCTCTTCAGCAATAAGCAAACTGCCTGTTTCAGTTTGTGCTGCGAACAGTACCTCCCGCCTCAGCACCCTCTCAGCTTGGTGCCATTACAGTCTTTCCTTCTTTTTTAACCATTTCATAACTGCATAAATGTGTTTTACAGTCTCTTACACCAGACCAGGTTTTATGAGTGTGTGTTTTTAGGAACAGTTGAGGCAAATCGCCAAAAGTTTATTTGTATCATCTGCGAATAATCAGGACTACTGACATTACTCAGTAATGAGTGACATCACCCCACTAACTACATTTAAACGGGCCTTTGATGTATGTCAATATTCCATGGAAGATTTAAAAGGAGTATAAAGGGGGTCTATTAATCCCCTAAACTCAACAGTACTAAAATTGCATACAGGCTAAAGCACTAACATGAATACTGTTAGCTTTAAAAGGAATTTTAAGCATTCTATGTAAGTGATTTATTAACAGCGATGCTCAAATTTCCAAATTAGCTTAATGCAGAAGGGCAAGGAAGAGAAGTGGCGCTGCTCAGTGTGCTGTTTTTGTCTCCCTCTAGTGGTCCATTGAGGTAACTATAAGTCTGCGTCTATTGTCTTGTACCTCGTCACTTAGCTCATATTTTAACTCATTCGATCGCTAGGTTCTCAGCTAAACAAACAGTAAAGTCACACTAAACAGTAGGAAATGAGAACTATTGTGGGATCGTCTGTAGCTAAGCTAGCCAACAGAGTTAGTTAAATAAAGTATTTTACAAGTTTCACCCAAAAACGATATAGATGCAGAGCAATAAATGATTTAGCTCATTTGTATTGGTAGATAATTAGCACACTTAGACATGCACCTGAATGGCTGTGATATTCATTTTATCAATTACCCTGCCTGAAATGTGATGATCAGTAATAAATATAGAGCCAACCATCAAAAAGTGACCTTGAGAATTGAAGAGGTGTTGGGAAAATAAAAAGAAGACTCTGAAATGGAACTGGATATATATTTTATTATTTTATAATTTTTTTTAAAGGATACAGAAGTCAGATTTGCTTTACTTGCATTAATGTATTAGATAAAAAAAATTCTAGATGAAAGTTGAGTAAGTTTTGATATGAGCAAGGCAGCAAAGGCACAGCTAGTAGTTTCACCGCCTCACAGTGTTTCCTGTTGATTCTCCCATTTCCTCCAACTGTTGAAAATGCTTGTAGGTTGATTGTCTACTCTAAATTGTCCCTAGGCCTGAATGAGTGTGTAACTGTGTGCGATCATGGTGCCCTGTGATGGACTAATGACTCATCCAAGATGCATCCCTGCTTTTTACCCAGTGCTCTGGATCCATCACGCCCCTATCCAGGATAAAGCTTATACTCCTTATAGCTAGAAACAGCGTATTTAATGTTCTAAATAAGCGCTAAACAATTTCATCCAGATTCTAACCCTGTATTCCACTGACTATTTATCTCAGAGAGGGCAATCACATGATTCTGTTCATAATTTGGAAAAGATTTACATGAAATTGGTCTGCACTACTTTTAGCTCCATCCCTATGTCACGGCTCAACTCACACAATAATGGTAATCCAATTTAGCATGGGTACTTTGACACAGCACAGCTTGCTTGGCAGTGGAATTTTTCTGAGCTTTGCCACACTCTCCGATAGAAAGCATTGTTTAAAAAAAGGTTCCAGCCAACACCCACCCTAAAGACCCTTAAAGACTGTATATAGAACCTTACAACATAGGGTTCAGAAAACGCTTCAAGTAGAACTTTCATTCAGGAAGCTAGACCTCTTAACCACCTAAAACACCTTGAAGAGCTTTAAGTGTAGTGGCACTTCATAGTCATAAATAAAAAATCATCAGAAATCTCATGGATTGCTGTCAGATGGAGAAGAGGTATGTATGCTGTTAGAAGGTATCTGAATAGACTATAGAGATGGTCTCTAATTTCTCAGCATTCTTTTTAAAACCAGTGCACAGGAGCTAAGAAGTCTTTTTTAATCTCACTCTCTCCCTCCCTCTCTCTCTCTCTCTCTCTCTCTCTCTCCCTCCCTCTCTCTCTCTCTCTCTCTCTCTCTCTCTCTCTCTCTCTCTCTCTCTCTCTCTCTTTTTAAACATTTGGACTGTTTTATAGAGCCACTTAACCACTATGTAAACGCACTTTGAGTGTGCTCTTTTTGAAGTTGTGGGTTTTTACACCCCTCCATCTGTAAACACCACCCACATCGAGCACTGCCGGGGTGTAAGAAACAAAAACGGAGCACATTTAAAGAGACTGCTTTTTTAATCAAGATGTAAGATTTCACTTCAGTGACTTTAAAGTATTTTTCAGAACTCACAACTGTTGCTAAGAAATACAAAACATGCTTGCCCTACTTAATGTATTAATTTATTAAATTGGAAAATATTAAATGAAACATAAATATGAATGTTGGCATTAACAGAGTGCTAAGCAATTCCCTGACGATTTAACCCTGTATGCCTTTTCCCATTATTCTTCATGAAGGGAATTATTACATTACATTATTCTGTTCATTATTTGGACAAGATTGAAGAAATTTAAATCTTTACAAAGCTGAAGAATAATGCTTTATGAGTGTGGTCATGTTTTAAACACATCATTGTTATAATATCTTAAACTGTGAGGTTAAAGGTTGGACAATAATTTTTATTTGAAAATAATTCCATCTCTTGTGTTCCAAATCACTGCAGATTACACCCTATCGCCTGAGCTACTTAGTCATGCAGTTATACATGTCCCTGATAATTTCAGCAAGATTTGGTCCTTAGAAACATGAACATTTAACATGAATAGGATGGTCCGTTGCAGATCAGATTACTGTCCTTCTTTGGTCCCTAAAAGAAAAAAACATTTAACAAAATTATACTATGCTCCAGCTTACATATGCAACTCAAAATGCACATTCCCAACATTCCAAATTTCCAAATGGGCCTTTTTAAGCAGGATAAATCAGAATATCCTGAGGATTAAAGTGTAATTTTGTTTGACTTACAGGTAATTGGCCCGATGGTGAGAGACTTGTGGTTGGAGATGGAGCGAGTGGCTCTGGTCAGACACTTCTGAGGAGAGCAAGTACAGGATAGCACAAAGTGAGTTTTTGAGAGTAAAACCTCTCTTCATTAGTGTTTTAAAGTACAAATAAGGTAAACTTAAAGCTGTCAGTTTAGTAAACTATATGACTAAATCATCACACTCGCCTCAAACTTTGTTGAGTTTTCATAAGCTTCTAGCAACCAGGGAGGGTGAAGGCTAACATGTGCTTTCTATTTATCTATGTGAAATCAGCCAACCACATCTAGTAGAACTCATGCTGCTCATACTATGTCACATAGCAGCATAACACACTTGGAGGAAAGCGCCAGCTGCCCTATTCCACATACATAAGCTGACAGACATCCACGATTGGCTAGTGTCACTCTGATTGACAGGGGATAGGGAGTAATATCATCCCTTCCATCCAGCCAATATTGCTTCCTTGGCTCCCCGCCACAGATGGCTGTGGCATCGTCAGGATTTGACCTCACGATCTCCTAATAATAGTGTGAGCACTTTTCTGTTGTGTCACCCAGGAGCCCAGAGAGAATATATAAAGTAGTAATGGTCCTTTTTGGACAAGTTGTCTCCAAAGTCTGAAAAAGTCCCTGTTGCTTGCCCTGAATTACGCTCAAACAAAACACACGATATTTAATGCAGAGTGTAAATGTACCGCAGAGCAAGAGTCTGTCGTTCCATCACACAGGGTGAAGCGGCATTGCAGGAACATCTCGTTATAGTTGCCATGATACAGGAAAAGCAGAGCAGTGAAGCGTGCACTCTGAGACACGCCATTCTCATTCACTATCACATCACGTGGGTTACTTGAACAACTGGGAGAAAGAAAAGTTACAGTAAATAAAACATATAATCTGTCCTAAAAGCACATTCTGAAGTAAACATTCACACATTAGCAAATATCAACAATGACATTCATAAGCATTATCACTGCTAGTTCTGAGGACTGCAACATTTTACAGTTTCCTTGTCTTTTCCTCAAAACTAATTTAAGCTAATAAGAATGGTTGATTAACCAGGTACTTTAGCATGGGGCACAATTTTTTTTCCACTTAATGACTGATGTTATGTATAACTTTAATTGTATAATCACCCATACATAAATGTATTACATAAGTATTGCATTACATTTTATTTTGCAACCCAGTCAGTGAGTTGAGTTTGTTACCTTAAATTGTGCTAGCAACTGTTAAAACTGTTGTTTTTACAGCTTAGCCAAATGATGAAGACTGTTTTTTCAAAGGTTAAACAGCACATCACATTCAATTAAGAGTAGTGCTTGAAAGTTTGTGAACCCTTTATAATTTTCTGCATAAATATGGCCTTAAAACATCATCAGATTTTCACGCGAGCCCTAAAAGTATATAAAAGGAACCCAATTAAACAAATGAGAGAAAAAAAATATACTTGTTCATTTATTTATTAAAGAAAATGATCCAGTATTACATATATGTCAGGTGTGAGTGAGTGCCCTGTTTTATTTAAAGAACAGGGATCTGTTAAAGTCTGATCTTAACAACACATGTTTGTGGAAGTGTATCATGGCATGAAGAGTTGTTGATGCTCATCAGGCTGGAAAAGATTACGAAATCTCTAAAGAGTTTGGACACCACCAATCCACAGTCAGACAGATTGTGTACAAATGGAGGAAATTCAAGATCATTGTTACCCTCCCCAGGAGTGGTCGTCCAACAAAGATCACTCCAAGAGCAAGACATGTAATAGTCTGCGAGGTCACAAAGGAGCCAGGGTAACTTCTAAGCAACTAAAAACCTCTCTTACATTGGCTAATGTTAATGTTCCTGAGTCTACTATAAGGAGAACACTGAACAAAACAATTGTATGCATGGCAATGTTGCAAGGAGAAAGTCACTGCCCTCCAAAAAGAACATTGCTGCCTGTCTGCATTTGCTAAAGATCACATGGACAAGCCAGAAGGCTATTGGAAAAATGTTTTGTGGATGGATGAGACCAAACTATAACTTTTTGGTTTAAATGAGAAGCATTATGTTTGGAGAAAAGAAAACACTGCATTCCAGCATAAGAACCTTATTCTATCTGTTAAACATGGTGGTGGTAGTATCATGGTTTGGGCCTGCTTTGCTGTATCTGGGCCAGGACAACTTGCCGTCATTGATGGAACAATGAATTCTGAAGTATACCGGTGAACTCTAAAGGAAAATGTCAGTTCTGTTCATGAACTGAATCTCAAGAGAAAATGGGTCATGCAGCAAGACAATGACCCTAAGCACACAAGTCGTTCTACCAAAGAATGGTTAAAGAAGAATAAAGTTAATGTTTGGAATGGCCAAGTCAAAGTCCTGACCCTAATCCAATAGAAATGTTGTGGAATGACCTGAAGCAAGCAGTTCATGTGAGGGAACCCACCAACACCCCAGAATTCTGTACTGAGGAATGGACTAAAATTACTCCAGTACTGGTATACTTCAGAATTCATTGTTCCATCAATGATGGCAAGTCTGGCCCAGTATATATACAAACAGACCATAGAACTTACCGGCTTTGAATAAGATAATATCTCTCTGTGCTATTTGCATCTGGCGTGTCTGTAATATAGCACTCCTCCATAACCAAATTGAAGTGAGTAGACTCCACCTCTTGCACATTCATACCCACATAAATTGGAGTGCCGACAGGTAATGTTACAGGCCCGGGCGGGTATGATGATGTGAAGTTGGCATCATGGAACAGCAGCATGGTGGCACTTGCACTGGGGCCAAAACCAACCAGACCAGCCTCCTGCATCCTGCCACGGCAGAACATAAACCATTCCTTTAACTTAAAAAGTAAGTAACAAGTTAAATAACAAATTTAATTCAAGAGTAGAACACATCTTTCCAACAAACAGTGTAGGTTTAATTAACTTTTGAATTATCAGTGGAATGAAGTGTGTATGGCAGTGTGAAGTGTACGTACGGCAGAAAGGGATTCAGTGCCAGATCCAAGCTTGTGAGAGAGTCCAGGGGGTAAATGCAGGAGAAGGGGAATGCCGTGGGCAGTGCGAATGTAGAGATATTTACAGGGTACAGGTATAAAATGTTGGAGTAGATTGCCTGGGTACTGTTTGTCTGTGGCACAAAATAAAGTACAACATAGTAATATAAGTAAAATTAGTAGATAGGTATGGTATAGTAGTGCAATAATTACTCTGACCTTAATAGATGATTATTACAAAAAATACTTGGTGCATAGTGTGCAAGGAATGTAAGTACAGAATAGGGATGTATGTAAATATGAATACATTATTCAGAATGAACAGATTATGTGTTCTAAATAGATACAAATAGAGATACAACAGGCACACTACTGGGTTTTGTTTTCTTCAGGGCATCTGGTTGAAAACAGAGGTGTGCATTGGGACTGGGATCTCATGAGACATAACAAAGAGTGGGAGTTTCTTTTGTTTTTGTTTTCATGCAATCACCAGTGAGCAGTCAGATATGAAACTCACGGAACAAAAATCACATGAATGTGTGAAGCTGTACAGTATGATGCATTCACAGTGTTTATTTATTCATCCTTAGTAACTACCTAAATTCCAAATTCATTAGAAAATATCCCTGACATGTACGAACAAAAATAACTGCATGAAAAAGATTTTTTTAAATAGTTCAGTGCGCATCTCTAGTTGAGACCAATTATGAACTTGAGTGATGCAGCTGAATTTAAAGAATTGTCAGAGTCAGAGTTCACAAACCATGCTGGCAGTGCTGTCATTTCTAACTCTGTTTTTTCTCTCTCAATGTTTCCAAGGCCATAGGGTTCATATTTAGTTCTAAATAAATAAATAAAGAAAAAAAAACCTTTTGGTTTATAGTGGCATTGTGTTACACTGCTAATACAGAGTGAATGTGAAAAGTACTGTGTTATTTTAGGTAAATGTTGAATCATTGCATGCATTAATACACATTTGTCACCTATCCTTACATACTCTATTCAGACACATATATACACATACTGAAGCAATTTCATATGACTTACCACTATCATGTTACTTCTTAGCACCAACTTCTGCCATATACTTGCTATTTCTTTATTAGTTACTTTCTTTATATTAGTTACTATGCACCTACATATTCAACTCAACACCAAGTATTACTACTACAATTTTCACATAAGTTACTATGTACATTAAAATGCAATATGGAAAGTATGTCCCAGAAATTTGGCCTACTACTAATCACCACCTATAAATACTTATCTACCAATTATTCAGCTCTTTATACAGTTCCTTCTGAAACTATTGGAACGGCAAGGTCAATTCATTTGTTTTTGCTGTAGACTGAAGACATTTGCGTTTGAGATCAAAAGATGAATATGAAGAGAGAATTTAGAATTTCACCGTTTATTTCCTGGTATTTATATGTAGATGTGTTAAACGACATAGAGCATAGCACAATTTGTATCAGCCCACCCAATTTGTGAGTGAGCAAAAATTGACAGGTCTTTCTTGTTACCCAGGTGTGCCCTGTTAGAACAATGTTTGTTTACTGTTTAAACAATAAATAGCTCTGAACATACTATTGGTTTTTAGCTTTTAGTTTCACCTATGAAGACTGCATTTGTTGTTAAAAACGGATAAACCTATGTGAAGATCAGAGAGCTGTCTATGGAAAAAAGCAAAGCCATTTTGAAACTGAGAAAAGAGGAAAAATCAATCAGAGGCATTGCACAAACACTGGACACAGCCAATAGAACAATTTGGAATGCCCTGAAAAAGAAAGAAACCACTGGTGTATTGAGCAACACACACTGAATGGGTTGGCCAAGGAAAACAACAACAGCTGATGACAAACATTGTGAGAGCTGTGAAGAAAAACCCCAAAACATCAGTCAGTGACATCACTAACAACCTCCACAGGACAGGGGTGAAGGTATCACAATCCACTGTTCAAAGAAGACTTAGAGAGCAGAAATATAGAGGCCATTCCACAAGATGCAAACCACTCATCAGCAGAAAGAATCAGAAAGCCAGATTGAAATTCGCAAAGAAACACAGAGATGAGCCACATCATTTCTGGAACAAAGTTTAACCTCTACCAAAGTGATGGAAAGGCCAAAACATACAAGCTCATCTGTGAAACATGGTGGAGGTAGTGTCATGGCTTGGGCTTGCATGGCTGCTTCTGGAACAGGCTCACTAATCTTTATTGATGATGTAACTCATAATTGTAGCAGCAGAATGAATTCAGACATTTACAGGAACATTTTGTCTGCCGATTTACAGAAAAATGCATCCTAATTAATCAGGAGGAACTTCATCATGCAGCAAGACAATGATCCAAAACACACTGCCAACTCAACAAAGGACTTCATCAGGATGGGAAAGTAGAAGTTTTTACACTGGCCAAGTCAATCACCAGACCTTAACTCAATTGATCAGCATTTCACATCCTGAAGAGGAGACTGAAAAGAGCAACCCCCCGAAACAAACAATAACTGAAAGAGGCTGTGGTAAAAGCCTGGAAAAACAACACAAAATAAGAAACCAACCATTTGGTGATGTCAGTGAATCCCAGGCTTGATATAGTTGCAAGCAAGGGATATGCAACCAAATATTAAGTGTTATTTACCTTAATTTACTTCAAGACTTATCTGTTCCTATACTTTGGCTCGTCTAAAAATTGGGTGGTCTGATACAAAAGAGTCTATGTTTTATGTTGTTTAACCCATCTAGCTGTACATACCATGAAATCCTAATCTCTCATCTCATATCCATATTTTGATGTCAAACCCAAATGTCTTTGGTATATGGCACAAACAAATGAATTGGCCTTGCCATTCCAATATTTTCAGAGGGTATTTTGACTATATTTTGAGCAATGCTTCTAAGTGCATTGTGACATACTGACATACATGTTCTTACCCTCAGCACATTTCCACACACTCCCTCTTGACTTTGCACCTCGTACCACACAATGCCGTTGACCTCATGCCAAGCCGTGCAGCTTGGGTCTGCCAGATGACCTGATGAAGGGTTGAGGGATCTGGAGACTCTGATGTTGGATGGAATCCCCAGCAACATAGCTGTCCTGTTACACACCAGCTCAGGGGACACAGCTGAGAGAGACATGTACTTGGCCTTTAATACGTTAACATTTGCTAAGAGTCCAACAAGGCATGGATGGTAATTATTTACATTATTTACATTAATTCGATAACTATACGCTAAGTTTCCCTTATTGAATCATGCTATATTCATTGGCCAGTTTAAAGGTATACAATTAATGACTGGAAAATCACATACAAACAGAACTACCTTCACATATCACTCCAGCATCCTCGTGGTGGCCACAGTTGTGATTCCCAAAGCCACTGTGTCTGCAGTCTGCTAGGGAGGACTCGTTGCCTGCACAGTCTGTATTATCCAGCCAGATGGGACCAGTCCCGGGGCCGAAAAATGCATTCATGGGTGCAGAAATGGCCCTCCCACAACCTATCTGCCTACACACCACCTCAGCATTATTCATGTTCCAGCCGTCATCACACACCGTGCCCCACTGGCCATCATGGTACAGCTCCACCCTGCCCTCACATTTGTTACTGCCGCCAGCAAGACGCACTGGGTCTGGAGCTGCACATAGATGCGATGCGGGGGTTTATATACAGTCAGGTCAAATATTTGGACAATAACAAAGTTATTTTTATTTTAGCTGTCTATGACAGCATATAGGAGTTGAAATTAAATAATGCATATAATCTTTGATCATATGAAGTGTTCACGTTCAGCTTTAATTCGAGGGTATTTAAATCCAAATTGGGTGGACAGTGTAAGAATTACAGCACTTTTTATATGTGGTCCCATGCTTTTTTAGGGACCAAAATTAATTACACAATTGGCTGCTCAGCTGTTACATGCCCAGGTGTGTTTTATTCCATCATTATTTCACTTATAATTAAACACATAAAAGGTCTAGAGTTGATTTCAAGCGTGGCATTTGCATTTGGATTCTGTGGCTGTTAACTCTCAATATGAAGTCCAAAGAGCTGTCACTGTCAGTGACTCAAGCCATCATTAGGCTGAAAATTAAAAGCAAACCCATCAGAGAGATAGCCAAAATATCTAGTGTGACCAAATCAACTACTTTGTACATTTATAAAACAGAAAGAATACAGTGATGAGCTCAGGAACACCAAAAGACCTGGAAGACCACAGTAAACTGGTGAATGACAGAAGAATTATTTCCCTTTTGAAGAAAAAAACCCTTTACAATGATTGGCCAAATCAAGACCGCCCTCCAGGGGGTAGGTGTATCTATGTCAAAGTCAACAATCAAGAGCAGACTTCACCAGAGTAAATACAGTGGGTTTACCACAAGATGTAAACCATTGGTAAGCCACAAAAGCAAGAAGACCAGATTAGAGTGATTGGTAATGACTGGAAAATCACATACAAACAAAATTACCTTCACAGATCACTCCAGCATCCTCGTGGTGGCCACAGTTGTGATTCCCAAAGCCACTGTGTCTGCAGTCTACTAGGGAGGACTCGGTGCCTGTGCAGTCTGTATTATCCAGCCAGATGGGACCGGTCCTGGGGCCGAAGAATGCATTCATGGGTGCGGAAATGGCCCTCCCACAACCTATCTGCCTACACACCACCTCAGCATTATTCATGTTCCAGATGTCGTCACACACCGTGCCCCACTGGCCATCATGATACAGCTCCACTCTGCCCTCACAACTGTTACTACCTCCAGCAAGACGTACTGGGTCTGGAGCTGCAGATGAGCACATAGATGCGATAGGGGGTTTATAGTTTATATCCAGGTGGAGGAATGAGCATCACTAACTATCTTGAAATGGAAACCTACCACTTGATGGCAACATGCAGCACATAGTATCAATATTTGGTGCCTTTCCCATGTCTATATGGACTTTGCCAGAATTTTTCCTCTTTCAGTGTGAAGTGGGTGGAGTCAATCATGCATAAACATCACCCTCACCAGTTACAAGGTTGATATCTCGTGTCTCTCCCACATACTGTAGCGTTTATCAAATATGTACATTCCTGGTTAAACAGTCTCTTTGAGTCTGAAAAGGCTAACAAAAGCCAACTTAAAAGCATATGTCAATAAAACTTAACCTAAAGTGTAGCCTATTGTGCTAATTCTATAATATAGCCAACTAGTATACAGTATGTGGGGTTGAACAGTTGTGCCGTTGTGTTTAATTCTGTTTGAGAGGTGTAGTAGGCTGGGGGTCTAGAAGAGAGGGTGTTTGCTGGATTACAACACTCAGAAACATTTAAAAGAATTTAGTTTTACATTAGGTTCTGTTCACTGGGACTTAAGAGTAAAAGTGTCCCTTGATTTCTAATTAAATAATTGCTTGTAAGTATTAATGGAACCATAACTGTGGTTCACACAGATGATAAGATGTCACCTTGAGCCTTGCACATCCAGGTGATCTTGTTTGGACTGACACAGGACTCTCCTTTCTTGCAGGTGTCACACACTTTTGAGTTGGCATCTAATAAGAGATTAAGATAGACTTGATGAGTGATAAATATAATCCTATTTTAAATCAACCATTAATGCTCAGTCAAGCATCTTATCTTTTTACTCATGTTTATTTGAAGTCTAAATGACTCATTTAAAATGTTTATTAAATATAGATCAGTACTAAAAATGGACACGACAGACTTTAATGGACATGTTGGTGAAGGGAATAGTGGGGATGAGGAAGTGATGGGCAGGTTTGGTCTTCAGGTAAGGAACCCAGAAGGACAGAGGTTGGTAGACTTTGCTAAAAGTATGGAGATGGCTGTGGTGAACACGTACTTTCAGAAGAGGCAGGAACACAGGGTGACATATAAGAGTGGTGGCAGGAGCACACAGGTGGACTATATCTTATGTAGACACTGTAATCTGATGGAGATTAGCGATTGCAAAGTAGTGGTAGGAGAGAGTGTAGCTAGACAGCATAGAATGGTGGTGTGTAAGATGACCCTGGTGGTGAGGAAGATGAAGAGAGCAAAGGCAGAGCAGAAGACAAAGTGGTGGAAGTTGGAAAAGGAAGAGTGCTGTGCGGTTTTCAGGGAGGAGTTGAGACAGGCTTTAGGTGGTCAGGAGGTGCTTCCAGATGACTGGAGTACTACAGCCAAAGTGATCAGGGAGACAGGTAGGAAGGTGCTAGGTGTGTCATCTGGAAGGAGGGAAGAAGACAAGGAGACTTGGTGGTGGAATGAGGAAGTTCAGGAGAGTATCCAGAAGAAGAGGTTAGCTAGGAAGAAGTGGGACAGTGAGAGGACGGGGGAAAGTAGACAGGAATATAGGGAGATGCAGCGTGAGGTTAAGATAGAGGTGGCAAAGGCCAAACAGAAAGCTTATGAGGACATGTATGCAAGGTTAGATAGTAAGGAAGGTGAGAGGGATTTGTATCGGTTGGCGAGGCAGAGGGATAGAGATGGTAAGGATGTGCAGCAGGTTAGAGTGATTAAAGATAGAGATGGAAATGTGTTGACAGGTGACAGGAGGGTGAGGGAAAGATGGAAGGAGTACTTTGAGGAACTGATGAATGAGGAAAATGACAGAGAGAGAAGAGTAGTAGAGGCAAATATTGTTGAGCAGGAAGTAGAAAGGATTAGCAAGGGTGAAGTTAGGAGAGCTTTGAAGAGGATGAAGAAAGGAAAGGCAGTTGGTCCTGATGACATACCAGTGGAGGTATGGAAGTGTCTAGGAGAGATGGCAGTAGAGTTTTTAACTAGGTTGTTCAATGAGGTCTTAGAGAGTGAGAGGATGCCTGAGGAATGGAGGAGAAGTGTTTTGGTGCCAATTTTTAAGAACAAGGGAGATGTGCAGAGTTGTGGAAACTACAGAGGTATTAAGCTGATGAGCCATACAATGAAGTTGTGGGAAAGAGTAGTGGAAGCAAGGCTAAGGGGAGAAGTGAGCATTTGTGAGCAGCAATATGGTTTCATGCCAAGAAAGAGCACTACAGATGCAATATTTGCTTTGAGAATGTTGATGGAGAAGTACAGAGAGGGTCAGAAAGAGCTGCATTGTGTCTTTCTAGATTTAGAGAAAGCGTATGACAAGGTGCCAAGAGAGGAGCTGTGGTATTGTATGAGGAGGTCTGGAGTGGCAGAGAAGTATGTTAGAGTGGTGCAGGATATGTATGAGAGCAGTAGGACAATGGTAAGGTGTGCGGTAGGTGTGACAGAGGAGTTCACGGTGAAGGTGGGACTGCATCAAGGATCGGCTCTGAGCCCCTTCTTGTTTGCGGTGGTGATGGACATGCTGACAGATGAGGTCAGACAGGAATCTCCATGGACTATGATGTTTGCGGATGACATTGTGATCTGTACTGAGAGCAGGGAGCAGGTGGAGGAAAGTCTAGAGAGGTGGAGGTTTGCTCTGGAGAGAAGAGGAATGAAGGTTAGTTGCAGCAAGACAGAATACATGTGTGTGAATGAGAGGGATCCAAGTGGAACAGTGAGGTTACAGGGAGAAGAGATAAAGAAGGTGCAGGATTTTAAGTACTTAGGGTCAACAGTCCAGAGCAACGGGGAGTGTGGAAAAGAGGTGAAGAAGCGTGTGCAGGCAGGTTGGAATGGGTGGAGAAAAGTGTCAGGTCTGTTGTGTGATAAAAGAGTACCAGCAAGAATGAAAGGAAAGGTGTACAGGACAGTAGTGAGACCAGCAATGTTGTATGGTTTGGAGACAGTTGCACTGAGGAAAAGACAGGAGGAAGAGTTAGAGGTAGCAGAGCTAAAGATGTTGAGGTTCTCTTTGGGAGTGACGAGGATGGATAGGATCAGGAATGAGTACATCAGGGGGACAGCACATGTGAGATGTTTTGGAGACAAAGTTAGAGAGGCCAGGTTGAGATGGTTTGGACATGTTTAGAGGAGGGAGAGTGAATATATCGGTAAAAGGATGCTGAGGTTAGAGCTGCCAGGCAGGAGGCCGAGAGGAAGACCAAAGAGGAGGTTTATGGATGTAGTGAAGAAGGACATGAAGGTAGTCAGTCTGAGAGAAGAGGATGCAGGGGATAGGGCTAGATGGAGGCAGATGATTCGCTGTGGCGACCCCTGAAGGGAACAGCCGAAAGGAAAAGAAGAAGACTATAAATGGACACGAATATGAAACCAGCTTAAATAAATTTACAGGAAAAATCATATCTAGAAATCTAATAAAAAAAATCAAATTTATATTATAGGGATGATGTTCAGGTGCATTTAGTCCTGAGAGTAATGATGTGAAATAAGTGTATTTTAGTTGCTGTCTCATTCTCTGTCCTGGAGAGCATCCCTAAAGATGGGTATAGCTTTGGGGCTCCATTTGCATTGCTATTGTCATTGCTAGATTCATTGGCTATTAAAACATTTACAATTATATTGCTTGAAAATCAAAAATGGTGGCCTGTATCAATGGGATATACATGGCTAAGTAGTGAACAGAGCATGAGGTTTTAAGGTACACCACTCTTGCTCAATGTTGAACAATACTGAGTCTGTACACTGAGTAACTCACCTGCTGCATATGCCAAGAAGCACAGAGGTGGTGAGACAAACTTGTAGACATAGTAGTTTCCAGGGCAGGCTTTGACACTGATGGAGAACTCAAAGTTACAGCAACCTGCTATCCAGCTCGCACACACAGTGGCCTGCACCACACCTTCTGAGTGTGATGGAGGGGGAGTCTTAAGCCAAATAGGGGAATTTGTGCCACATGTGTTGGGTTGGATGCACCTCTCAGGCATCTGGACACTGGCATTACCCAGGTACATTCTGTACCAGCCATGCCAGTTGATGCCCACATCGCAGTGCACTGTACCACTTGTCTGTAAGTCAGTAGAGCGCCATGGGTCATCCAGAATGGTGTAGTACTGGCAGGGATCGGCACAGCGGAGAGCTCCGTTTATAGTGATGCAGTCCTGGCCTGAGCTGCACACCTCACCCCCACAGGTCAGCTGGTTAGAAGCTAGCTCAACATTTTGTATGGTATCTTTAGTGTAAGCAACTGGGGGCAGACAGGCAAAAGACCCGGGTGTATTTTTACACTGTAGTGGAGCAGTGCAGGGACTCTTCTCACCAGAACACTCATTAATGTCAACACAGCCATGTTCAGACCAGCGGTACCCATCAGTGCAGCAGGAGGCGCCAGGCTTACTACATGCTGAGATGTTGTAGCAGGTGATGCCATTGCCAGAGAAACCCTCAGTGCAGGAGCAGGTGAATGTGGGTGGGAAGGAATCAGCCTGAGGGGGAGATTCTTTCAGCACAGGTGCACAGGAGGCATGCTTATGGCACGCATCACAGGAAGTGACTACCACTAAACCTGAACAGCACAGACATTTTAGCACAGAGACACCAAGACATAATGAGAATGACAGTAATGAATGAACAGCAGTTTAAATAAAATGAGATATCAGGTAAGATTTTTAATCATTTTCTATATTCAGGGTATAACATTATATAAACATGAATGTTCAGTTAAAGTCACTTTTTATTTAATTCTCTAGGAGTGGGATTTAAAGTGTTTGGACAATGTTAACAAAGAAAAAGAATGACACACGAAAGAATGAGAAGAAGAGGGAACTAAAAAAGATAATGTAGTGAAAGGACACAGCAAATAATGCAGTCTCTGTGCTCATTTGTAAAAACTAACCTGAGACACAAGATGTAAAAGCTGTTATGAAGAACAGGCCAAGTACTTTGCAAGATTTTGCCATTCTGTGAACTTCTCTCTTTTTGGACAAACAGAAGACCTGCATCAGATAGCATATTAAATAGTTCAGTAACACTGTTCGGTTAGTTTTTTTTTTTTAATGATCATGACAGTGATTCCTGATGGCTGGGACAAAACAGAGAAAATTACATTTTTAATCTAGGTCAGAAAAAAATGAAAAGACATTTAAAAAAAACAACTGTTTTTTACTGTCAAATTTATTTTTTAAATACTTGTTCCCTGTTTCTTCAACCATTTGTATTAAAAGATTAGTCTTATAGAGTGAAATACATGTATAAAAGCACTTCATTGAGTTTAAATCTAAACCTGGATTAAGATTAGTATTAAACAAAAATCTGTATTAAACAGAATTAGAGCAATATAGCTTTTAAATATGATGCTTTTGGTAAAAATCTAGCACTAGTATTTTTCATTAAAAAAAAAAAAGTTTGAGCTAAAGCATATGTTTTGTTATTGAAAATAATCATGTTTTTAATTGAATATCTGTTTATATCTGCCAGTTTTTAAGAACCAGTTATGTCTTAACTATTACTACCATTAAAAGTCATTTTAATTATTATTAATTTACCAATAATAATATCAAAATGTATTATTTTCTCATTAAACGAATATGTGACTTACCCGCCAGTGAAGTT
Source organism: Cranoglanis bouderius (assembly GCA_023630585.1). Taxonomy (NCBI): domain Eukaryota; kingdom Metazoa; phylum Chordata; class Actinopteri; order Siluriformes; family Cranoglanididae; genus Cranoglanis; species Cranoglanis bouderius. Next base: position 12,507,922 of record CM042555.1, on the reverse strand, counting down.
CCCCGTCACCGCTGTGATTTGTATTTATATGATCAGAGAAACAGGGTGGAGGCCCCATAACAACAGAAGAGTAGTTAATCAATCTATGATATAAAAAGTCTCCAGTAAGGTCAGAAATGCTGTACACTTTCATATCAGTGTTTCTTATGTCAATAAGTCATTACAGATTTAAAGCCTTTCCTCCACTTACAGAAATCTTGCTACCTTCATCAACGTGGGTGGCACTTACAGTAATGCCAATCCCACCTAAACACTGAGATATCAGTCAGACCTACAGATAGGATCAGATGAAGTTCTGCCACACCTTTGCACCTATTTGTGGTTCTCTGCTGAATTTCTTCAGTTTCAATCACATGACAAACAATGACAGAGCGGAAAAAGCATGGCTGATTCAGTTTTGAGTAATGTATAGATGTTTTTAATAACTGTTGAATTGTAATAATACTAATAATGACTCATGTTACTTGCTTGCATTGTGACAATCTCAGTCATTTGCCAAGAATGAATCCAAGTGCATCAAAAAAATGTATGAGTGCATTTCAGAAGTGCGAACAAATACCCTAACCCTAACCCTAGCTTATTGCAAATATAATTGATATGTGGACAATAACCTGTAGTATTTTACATTCTTGACTGATATTCATGACTGATAATTATTATTTCTGCAGTATGATTAATTGCCTTTAAAGAGTAATTAAATGCTCTCTATCAATACTCTCTGAACAGATTATTATAATTATGGAGGTCTTGTGTCTTATATTTTCTTATTCTTTCACTCTTAGGGAAAAAAGGTACATATAGCATCCTAATTTTTTTTTGTTTTGCTCCAAAATATAGATTTTCTTTTCATATTAGTTTACAAGTCCATATGTAGAACCTTGAGGAACCCCTGAGTGTAGCAGATTCATTCGTGTATCCTAATTAGAATTCACACATTTGAGTTGTATATGGAACTTCGTCTTTCATTAACAACTTGAAACTGCTTGAAAAGGGATCAGCTAGTAAACAGTTCCATGCTGAACCCCTACTGTAAAGCTAGAACTCTTAACCAGCATGAAGAGTGCATGAAGAGTGCATTTACATATAAATTTAGGAATTTCCTGTTGCTTTTCAGTAAAAACCCACTTCCAAGTATTTTTCCATGAACATGACAGCTGTAAACATTTTGATCATTTTAAATCAGTTTTTGTACTTTTTGTATTACACATTATTCTGTGCATTGAAACAATATGAATAAAAAAAGGTGAAAAGTCTTTCAAAAACACATGCTACATCATTTATGGGTGGATCACTAAATTAAATAGTGACTCATTTCAGCCACTTTCCCCCACTATTTGTGATAAGATTAATGCATAACCCTCTGCACAATTTAAAGGTGTGAGCTACCGTTCCCGAGCCATTGTGTGCAATAACAAACTGTGGCTTTGGATAAGTCACCACAATGTGTAATTTCATGTTAATAATCAATCATCTTGGCTAAGCTTATATATCCATAAGTTGTTTATAAATGACAATTAATCTTGCTCAATTTGGACAATTGTCCATAAATTATGCAACCAGGACAATAATTAATCATTCTGGGTCAGGCATTTGCTGTTATTAATCAGGATATAGAGTACTGAGTGTTGTGTTGCTGTCAGAAACATTGTAAAAAAGCTTAGTCATTTGTGCATGATTGAAAGACAGGCTTTAAACTTTAACAATAGTCTTTTTTTTTGTTTTTCTGGTTATGTAACCATGGTTCTATGACTGAGAAGAAGATTGGCAGAGTGGTTTCCTTCAGAAGTAGTAGACTTTTCCCATTTGCTTTTTTCCTTGCCTAGTACTAATATCAAAGTCGTCAGCTCGATGGTGACTTGGAGTGTGACGTCACAGATGCAGCCTATAAAGGCCCTCTCTATGTCACACTAATTCTTTGCCCCTTCTTCTTAACCCAGTGGATCCAGGTGGGCCTAGCAGTACCATCATACTCACCATGGTTACATACATAATCTTTTGTTCTATGTCTTTTTCCTTCTCGACCACCAGGGCGTTTTCCTTTGGAACTAGTGGAGCTTGTGTATTAAAGTTATCACCAGGGTTTGTAACACATTCTGAACAGATGGCACCCCTTCCAAGACATTAACAGACAGCCCTCATAAAAAGTGCAATTGCCATACTACAGTCCCCTCTGAAAGTATTGGAATGGCAAGGCCAATTCTATTGTTTTTGCAATACACTTTCAGCATGGGTTTCAAATCAAAAGATGAATATGAGATGACAGACAGAATTTCAGCTTTCATTTCCTGATATTTATAGCTAGGTGTGTTAAACAACTTAGAATATGACACCTTTGGTGGCAGACCTCCAAAATTTAGGTGAGCAAAAGTATAGGAACAGATAGTCTTAAAGTAAATAAAATGAAATAACACTTAATATTTGGTTGTATATCCTTTGCTTGCAATAACTGCATCAAGTCAGCGACCCACTGACATCACCAAACTGTTGCATTCTTATTTTGCGATGCTTTTCCGGGCTTGTACTGTTTTGGGAGGTTTCTCCATTCAGGAGGTGAAATGCTGCTCAGTTGGGTTAAGGTCTGGTGATTGCCTTGGCCAGTTTAAAACCTTCCACTATTTCCCCCTGTTGGAGTCCTTCGTTATGTTGGCAGTGTGTTTTGGGTAATTGTCTTGCTGCATGATGAAGTTTCTCCCAATTGGATTGGATGCATTTCTCTATAAATTGCCAGATAGAATGTTTCTGTAGACTTCTGAATTAATTCTGCTGCTACCATCATGAGTTACATCATCAATAAAGATTAGTGTGTCTGGGCTCAGCCCCGTATGATTGTCCAGCTAATGCCCCTGATTCAAACAAAAGGTGCCATGTTCTAGGTTGTTTACACATCTAGATCTAAATAACAAGAAATAAAAGCTCAAATTCTGTCTGTTGTCTCATATTCATCTTTTGATTTCAAACCCAATTAATTTCACTGTAGGGTGGTGGCTTAACGGTTAAGGCTCTGGGTTACTGATTAGAAAGTTGGGGATTCAAGCCCCAGCACAGCTGAGGCAGCCACTGTTGGACCCTTGAGCAAGGGCCTTAACCTTCTCTGCTCTAGAGATTCTGTATCATGGCTGACCCTGTGCTCTGACCCCAATGTTCCAACAAGCTGGGATATGCGAAGAAAATAATTTCACCATGCTGTAATGTATATATAACAATAAAGGCTTCTTCTTCTTCAAAAACAAAAGAATTGACCATGCTGTTCCAATACTTTCAGAGGGGAATGTATATTGAGACTAATAATTACTGTTAATGCTGCTTCCTAATTGTTATTTATTGAGGATACAAGTTGTGACTACACACAACTACAGTTGTGAAATTAAGAAAAATAAATAAATAAATAAATAAAAATAGAAATAGTGTTGAGGGTGCAACATAACTATTTACAAAGAGGATTATGATGCTTGATGTACTTTCAATGTTCTCAACTGTGTGTATATATATATATATATATATATATATATATATATATATATATATATATATATATATATATATATATATATATATATATATATATATATATATATATATATATATATATATATATATATATATATATATATATATATATATATATATATACAGTTGAGAACATTGAAAGTACATATGTATTAATTTTGCACTTTGCAATTTTTTAATTCTTAATAGTCCAAGTTCACCACAGTGGTATGATGCATTTCCACCATGCTCTTGAGACTTTTGTTGTGGAAAAACCGCTTCCTGTATCCGGAAGTTTACTTCACGAACCTTGTAGTCAGCACTGACGATTTTGATTTACATTTGTTTACTTACTGAACTTAATATACACGTGTGGCGTGTAGTTTAGCCATTTTAGTTATTTGTTTATAGATAGATATATATATATTTAAAAATAATTTGGACCAATCACACGTTTATCTGGAGCTAGCACAGAGTGGCTGCAGCAGTTTAGTTTATATATATATATATATATATATATATATATATATATATATATATATATATATATATATATATATATATATATATATATATATATAGTATCATTTATATTTGAAGTTTGATCGAAAGATAATTAATTAGCTATTGATTACAGTAAGGTTTCCAAAATTAAATGATTATGCACCAACATACAGTAGATTAAGATTTAACTTTGATTAAGTTGATCTATTAATTCAGTTTCAGCCTGATGTAAATATAAGCAGCATTGCATTTTTATACAATTATTTAATCCAGGTTTTATATTAGATTACTTTTAAACCTCTATCTCCATTACTTTAAATTTACACTACAATTATGTATTAATTTTGCACTTTGCAATTTTTGAATTCTTAATAGTCCAAGTTCACCACAGTGGTATGATGCATTTCCACCATGCTCTTGAGACTTTTGTTGTGGAAAAACCGCTTCCTGTATCCGGAAGTTTACTTCACAAACCTTGTAGTCAGCACTGACGATTTTGATTTACATTTGTTTACTTACTGAACTTAATATACACGTGTGGCGTGTAGTTTAGCCATTTTAGTTATTTGTTTATAGATAGATATATATATATATATATATATTTAAAAATAATTTGGACCAATCACACTTTTATCTGGAGCTAGCACAGAGTGGCTGCAGCAGTTTAGTGTCAGGAGGAGGATGTCTGGAGGAACCCGACTAGAAAACGCAAATCCTTTAATTTTTCAGCGATCTGGAGAAAGACTCCTGACTGCGAGTGAAGTGGACGAAGATGTGATTGATCCCATTGATGACAGAGAAATTTTCGATATCCTTTCTATATTCCAAAATATGTTATGTAGACTGTGTGTTTAACTAGCTTCATGCTAAAAACACCCACGCTCTGTATATATGTGTACTGCTGGGGTATTAAATAACTGCCTCTATTTTTTTTGTGGCTAGCCAGTGCATTATTTTGTGTAACATTATTTTTTTTTACTCCGAAAATATTCTATCAACAACTGATGCCAAGCTAGTTAGCAAAGGTTTGCGTCCCAAATCGCTCTGTAATTAGGTTCACTATATGAGTATAACAGATTCTAGACTGTGTAGTGCAGTTTGTGTCTAATAGAGAGCAATTTGAGATATAGCTCGATGTGCTTCCGCACACTTAGCGTTAGTTAGCACAGGTAATGTTAGAAAGTAATATGCTAATACTAATCCATCGCCTCATTAAGAGAAAGTGTTCACAAACGAGTATTTCTACACTATAACCACACATATATCCACACATATATTCCTCGTGTAGTTTCTCTTTAAAAAAAAAGAACAATATGGAGACATATAAAAGACAAATGAATTAAAAAACGTGTTATTTAAAAATATAAAACAAATAAACAAGCAAACATGAGACAGTAATGTAATATATATTTCTATACAGTACTGTGCAAAACTTTTAGGCACCCTATTTTTTTTAGTACAAACTTTGTTATAGTTTTTTATTTTATGACTTTTACATTATCAAGTCAGTACAAAAACATTTTAGATTCCCAAACATTAGTTTTCTAGCACAAAATTAAATGCTACAGAAAAATGTTTGTATGTCATTAAAGAAAGCAGCATATTACATAAGAGACACTTTTCAGACAAAAAACACAATGAAGGCTGCTGGGTTTTGCTGCAAAAATAAGAAGCAAGTGCGAAAGTCAAAGTCTCCAGAAGAACTGTGGCTGGTTCTGCAAGATGCTCAATAAAACTTACCAGCTCATTTCCTTAAAACTGCACTAATTGTACCTACTATTTTATTTTTATTTTTTTGTCACACTAAATATTGACTTTGTTTCATTTACTATTGTTTACTGCACTTTATGGTATTTTTTTTTTTTTAAATGTAGAAACATTTAATTGCATTATTTTTAAGGCATCTTTGCGCTACAGCATTTCTTTGCATGTGCCTAAAACCTTTGCACAGTACTGTACATATATACAATTACTGTCCCGTTGGCTTGCTTATCTATTTATCCATCTATATGTCTGCCTGTCTTTCTATCTATCTATCTGTATGTCCATTTACAGTCGGGTCCATAAGTATTTGGACAGTGACACAATTTTGGTAATTTTACCTCCGTGCACCACCACAGTGAGTTTGAAATTAAGCAATCGAGATGTGATTAAAGTTTAGACTTTCAGCTTTAATTCAAGGGGTTTAACAAAAATACTGCATTAACCATTTAGGAATTACATCCATTTTTTTATAGAGTCCCTCAACTTTCACAGGCTCAAAAGTAATTGGATAAATTAATATAAGGACTACTTTTTAGTACTTGGATGTTGATCCTTTGAAGTTAATGACTGCCTGAAGTCTGGAACCCATGGACATCACCAAGGCTTTGCCAAGCCTTTACTGCAGCCACCTTCAGTTGCTGCTTGTTTGTGGGTCTTTCCGCCTTCACTTTTGTCTTCAGTTTTGTGAAAAGCATGTTCCGTTGGGTCGATGTCAGGTGAATGACTCGGCCAATTAAGAACATTCCTTTTCTTTGCCTTAAGAAACTCTTGGGTTGCATTCACTGTTATCCTTTTTTTTTTTAAACGAAAATTTATCAAAATGACAAAAATCGTGTCACTCTCCAAATACTTATTGACCCGACTTTACCTCATATTAAGCTTCACTCGTGCTAAATCTCTTAATGCCCAGCATCTAATTGAATTATGAAAACAGAATGTCAGTAATTGGTGTAATGCTATTTCCACCTTAAACAGATGATCACAGGTTATATTTTATACTTTTAAGTCATTATCAGGTCACATACTACAGTGGGTAGAGCACTTGTCAGGATAGAAGGGAAATGGATGGGGCAAAATACTGTCAAATTCTTGAGTGATTCTGGTTTTTAATTTTTTTATTTTTTTCTGACATGTTGATGTTATATCTTTCACTTGGATGTTATAAGTTGTACTGAGTAAATACAGCTGGATAAAACAAAAATTGTGTCCATTTTCGTTTCAGGCTGAAAAGCAACAAAATGTGATTATTTTAAAGGGAGGTGATTCTTTTCTATACCCACTGTATATGAAACCTTAACTTAATGCTCACATCACATTAGGTCCATCAATGATCCTGAGCACCCGCTGTCCCTCGAGGAGTTAAATGTTGTGGAGCAAGTGCGTGTGAAAGTGAGTTTATTTGGCTCACTATCTTAAGCATTGTATTACATTTCTGCTGACATGCATTATTTTGTTGTAGGAAATTCAAAATGAAAGGGTAAAGCAATCAGAAATCTATCCTGTTTCAAAGAGTCTTTTAATTTCAGGTGAATGACCAGGAGAGCATGGTCTCTGTGGAGTTCACACCAACCATCCCTCACTGTAGCATGGCTACTCTCATAGGGCTGTCTATCAAAGTCAAGCTACTGCGCTCACTGCCTGAAAGGTTTAAGGTAACCAATGGTTAAGGATTGATTGACTGATTTATTTATTTATTTATTTATATAAATTAATTAATTAATTAATTAATTTTCTTAAAGATCTAAGGTTTTATTATTGATATTTCTAGTGGTATTCATGTGTTGTACCTGTGCCTGTAGATTGACGTCCACATCACGCCAGGAACACATGCTTCAGAAGATGCAGGTAAGTCAGCACTACCTCGGTGTAATACAATGCAAACTTTCCTTGTTATGTGCTTTGTGTACAGTGAGCATCCAGGCAAGTGCTGATAATCAGTTATATGCTATAACACACATTAATGATGCACACTGCAAAATTCTGTCACTAACCCTGCATTACATTCAGAAGAAAAGGATAAGAACCCTGTTCATATTCCCAATACTTAATGTTGATGAAATGAGATTACAAAAATCCAAAAACAATATCTGTGCATTTGTTTATAGTGAAATATCAATTTACCTGTGTACTTTTAATTCACAGTATGATGGCCATGATATTGAGTTGTGTGATTATCATAAGCTGCTTTGTTTTGAAAATGTGGTCAACTATTTTATAGAATAATATTAATAGCAAATCTATGTACAGTGCTACTTCTTATCAAACTAAATTATTTAATAGTATTCCATTGCCAGTAAGTTTACTTTGGCCTTCTCTTTCCATTTCCTTTTAGTTAATAAGCAGCTTGCAGATAAGGAGAGAGTGGCTGCAGCTTTGGAGAATTCTCATCTGCTGGAGGTCGTCAACCAATGCCTTTCCACAAGACCTGCATGAAGCAATTAGTGTTTAGTGTTTATTCTTTGGATGAAACTCAGTCACTCACTTCTCTCAACTCACACACTCGCTATTTTGAACATGCTTTGTAACATTATTTCTGATAAGCTTATGTTAGTTAAGAGATTGTTGGTCCTGTGCACAGTTGAAATGCAATGCAAAGGAAAAGAAAATGTTTCATATGTTTGTAATTAAGCAAGTGTAAGCAACTTCTTAAAGATGAACAAAATGTAATAACAGACATGAGACATGAGCATTCAGAAGATTTCATAATAAATTTTTAAAACATTTTTTATATATATTAGCCAGTTTACAGACCCTATTGCTTTCTGACAAAAAAAAAAAGTTTCTCCATGGAAAATGTAATTTCAATTACTGTTCCCTAATACACCTAAAAGAAGAGTAAAGTTTAAAATGATATGATAACATTGTGACCTAAAATGGCTTCCAGCTGCCAAAACACAGGCCGAGCTGATGAAGCTTTGCCTGCTGGTACAACCCCTGGCAAAATGATGGAATCACCACACTTAGAGGAGGTTTACCCGGCTTTTTTACTTCGTAGCAAATAAACAAAGCACAGATATGACAAAAAACAATTTTTGTTTAATAGCTGAACATTCTGGCTTCATGAAACATACTTCAAACAAGTTAAATGAAATAATTTTAATTGATGGCTTATTAATCAAGTAGTAAAATTATGGAATCACCTTGTAATTTGCATTTCTAAAACAAATACCAGCACAAGTCTAAAAATGCAAATTAGTCTGCAGTTGTAAGAGAGTGCTTACAGACCTTAACCTTATACTTTTTGAAAGGAAACATGGCCCCAATAAGAGAGTTGTCAATTGAAACAATGGAAATGATTATAAAACTCTGTCAAGAAGGAAATCCAACATGGAGTGTCAGTTGTGTCTAAAATTTGGTGCAAGTATAAACAAAATGGGAAGGTTATAAAAGGAAAACATACAGGTGTACCAAGGAAGATGGCAAACATCAGAATAGAAAACTCAAAGTAGTATGCCTTGAAAACAGAAAATGCACAACAAAACAAATGAAAAACAAATGTTCGGAAACAGGAGAACACCTAAACAGAATAAAACAAGGTTACAGTGGGCTAAAGAGAAGCAGTCATGGAGTGTGGATGGTTGGATGAAGGTGATATTCAGTGATGAATCATAAATCTGCATTGGTCAAGGAGATGATGCTGGAACTCTTGTCTGGAGCCGTTCTAATGAAACATATAAAGAGGACTGCCTGAAGAAAACAATCAAATTTCTCCACTCATTTATGATATGGGGTTGCATGTCAGGACCAGGGGAGACCTCAACAGTCAATGCACAGGTGTACGCTGAAATTTTGGACATTTTTCTCGTTCCATTGATAGAAAATTTTTTGGTGATGGTTTGGCGATGATGAAGTCATTTTTCAGGATGATAATGCATCTCGGCACAGAGAAAAGAGTGTTAAAGCTTTTCTTCAGGAAAGGCATATCAACTCAGTCACATGGCCAGCAAGCAGTCCAGATCTCAATCCGATTGAAAATTTATGGTGGAAATAAAATTTTTTAAAAAGGTCCATGACAAGGCTCCATCCTGCAAAGCTGATCTGTCAAATGCTATTCATGAAAGTTGGAACCAGCTTGATGGAGAATATTATTTTTCATTAGTGAAGTCCATGCCTCAAAGAATTCAGGCTGTCATAAAAGCTTGAGGAGGAGCAACAAAGTACTAATTGTCATTTTTTTGTTGATTCCATAATTTCTTTCTCAACATTGAGTGATTCCATGTTTTTTTCCTCTACTTAATCTGGAAAAAATATGTCATTAATTAAAACAATTTAATTTAATTTGTTTGAGGTATGTTTCATGAAGCCAGAATGTTCAGGTATTAAACAAAAATATTTTTGTATCATATCTGTGATTTGTTTATTTGCTATGAATTAAAAAAAGGCGGGTGAGCATCTTCTAAGTGTGGTGATTCCATCATTTTTGCCAGGGGTTGTAAGTGCTGGTAGATGGGAACAGTTTCTGAATTGCTGCTACCAATGCAATCTTAGACAAGTTGTGTTTAAGAAAACCATACACCAGTAAGGCAATTGGAAAATTTCTCAAAAATGTACTGATCTGGAAAATTATTTACAAGCTGGCAAAGATGGGTCTACCAGCTTAAGCTCAGCCTTTGTTTTGGCAGCTGGTAGCTGGTCAGACCAAGCTGGAATCTTCAGCAGCGTTAATGGATTTGAAGATGATAACTATACAGGAAATATGTTATTAAAGTACACTATATGGCCAAAGGTTTGTGAACACCTTACCACATACCAATTTATGTTTTGTGAAGATTACATTTCAGATTTAGACCCCTTCTGCTGTTATAATAACCTCCACTTTCTGTGGAAGGCTTTACACTTGATTCTGGAACATGGCTGTGGTGATTTTCTCATTCAGCTACAAGAGCATTAGTGAGGTCAGGCGATGAGGCATCGGGTGCAGTCGGTGTTCCAATTGATCCCAAAAGTGTTCAGTGGGGTTGAGGTCAGGGCTCTTTGCAGGACAGTTAAGTTCTTTCAATCCAACCTTGGCACACCATGTCTTTACTCATGCTGGAACAGGTTTGGGCCTCTTAGTTCCAGTGAAGGGAAATCTTGTGCTTCCAACTTTTTGGCATCAGTTTGGGGAAGACCCACATTTGAGTGTGATGTCAGGAGTCCACAAACGTTTGGCCATATATTGTATTTTGTATTGGATGTTTCAATCATAGGTAGGCCTAATTGTTTCAGATTCACAAAAATACAGTGTACAGTATAGTGCCATTTTAAAATAAATATATGTATTAAATGCTACTATTTAAGTATTACTTGTATGGCTTTTATTATACGATCTAGAACTTTTTGTCACCTAAAAATACGGACAGAATTTGGTGCAGGGTAGGTGAGTAAACCAACAATTTCAGCTTGACGTATCAGCGCCAGTGCAGGAGTACTACTACCCTAGTGAGTTTCATGTTTTCCTTTCTTCCAGCATTAGCCAATCAAATTTCATCATCAGCTAATTATCAGGATCAAGTTGGAACAGGTGTGCATGAGACACACAGACGCTTTCCCTTATTCCCACAGTGCCCCCTAGTGGACAATCTAAACATATATACATAGCCTCCTATATATACTATCTCACCGACCACTTTGCGGGCAGCAGAGTGGCGCAGCGGAAGCGTGCTGGGCCCATAACCCAGAGGTCGATGGATCGAAACCATCCTCTGCTAAGCGTTTTTTAACTAATATTGCCACAAGAAAGGACGGTGGTTTATATATGTTGCCCTACTAAATAGGCTGTTCTGATGCTGACGGTGACGTATGCAAAGAAAGAAAAAGAACAAAATTGAGGTCTTAACCAAAATTTGTTAGATGTTCTTTACCACACATATATACGTTGTCACAGAAGTTGTAAAAAATTAAGAGGATGAAATTATTGCATCTTTTCTCTTGTCCTACGTATACAGTACAGTGGTGCTTGAAAGTTTGTGAATTTTCTATATTTATGCATAAATATGACCTAAAACATAATCAGATTTTTTACACAAGTCCTAAAAATAGACAACGAGACCCCAGTTAAACAAATGAAAAATATTATACGTGGTCATTTATTTATTGAGGAAAATTATCCAATATTACATATCTGTGAGTGGCAAAAGTATGTAAACCTCTAAGATTAGCAGTTAATTTGATGGTGAAATTAGAGTCAGGTGTTTTCAATCAATGGGATGACAATCAGGTGTGAGTGACTACCGTGTTGTATTTAAAGAACAAGGATCTATCAGGAGATTCTGAGGACCTCAGAAAAAGAGTTGTTGAAGCTCATCAGACTGGAAAAGGTTACAAAACCATCTCTAAAGAGTTTGGACTCCACCAACCCACAGTCAGACAGACTGTGTACAAATGGAGGAAATTTAAGACCATTGTTACCCTCCCCAGGAGTAGTCCACCAACAAAAATCACTCTAAAAACAAGACGTGTAATAGTCCATGAGTTCACAAAGGAACCCAGGGTAACTTCTAAGCAACTAAAGGCCTCTTTCACATTGGCTAATGTTAATGTTCACCATCAGGAGAAGTCCACCATCGTAAGACCACCACGTAAGTCCACCATCAGGAGAACACTGATCAACAATTGTGTGCATGGCAGGGTTGCAAGGAGAAAGTCACTGCTCCCAAAAAGAACATTGCTGCCTGCTAAAGATCACGTGTACAAGCCAGAAGGCTATTGGAAAATGAATATGAATGCATATGAATCTTATCCCATCTGTGAAACATGGTAGTGGTAGTATCATGGTTTGGGGCTGTTTTGCTGCATCTGGGCCTGGATGACTTGCCATCATTGATGGAACAATGAATTCTGAATTAGTGAATTCTAAAGGTAAATGTCAGGACATCTGTTCATGAACTGAAGCTAAAGAGAAAATGGGTCATGCAGCAAGACAATGATGCTAAGCACATAAGTCCTTCTACCAAAGAACAGTTAAAGAAGAATAAAGTTAATGTTTGGAATGGCCAAGTCAAAGTAATCTTAATCCAATAGAAATGTTGTGGAAGGACCTGAAGCAAGCAGTTCATGTGAGGAAACCCACCAACATCCCAGAGTTGAAGCTGTTCTGTACTGAGGAATGGGCTAATATTCCTCCATGTGCATGACTGATCAACAGTTACTGGAAAGATTAGTTACGTTTAGTTGCAGTTCTTGCTGCACAAAGTTGTCACACCAGATACTGAAAGCAAAGGTTCACATACTTTGCAACTGAAAGATATGTAATATTGGATCATTTCCCTCAATAAATAAAAATTGAGGAAAATCTGTGAAAATCTGATGATGTTTTAGGTCATATTTATATAATAGAAATATAGAAATTTCAACAACTTTCAAGCACCACTATAACTTGTTATACCAAATACGTCTTGGCTATTATTACATTTGGGGAAAACTATGTACATTTCATTTCAGGCCAAAGTATTGCTTTAATAAGGTTAGTCAGTAATTCTGCTTCTGCAATCCCATATATATATATATATATATATATATATATATATATATATATATATATATATATATATATATATATATATATATATATATATATATATATATATATATATATATATATATAGTCATCTCCTGGGATTTTCAAATACAACAGTCTCTAGAGTTTACACAGAATGGTGCAGCAAAAAAAAAAAAAAAAAAAAATCCTGTGAGCGGAGGGTCTGCATGCTGAAACACCTTGTTGATGAGAGAGATCAGAGGAGAATCACCAGACTGATACGAGCTGACAGGAGGTCTATAGTAAGGTCTGCAGCATGTACAAAATATCAACCTTGAGGTGGATGGGCTACAACAGCAGAAGACCACAATGGGTTCTACCCTTGTCAGCCAAGAACAAGAATCTGAGGCTATCATGGGCACAGACTTACCCAAATTTGTTTTACCATCCTTAGTAGAGAAGTCCCGCTTATCTTATAGATATTTTAATAAACAGCTTAGCTGTAGAGCAAAATTAGTGGCTGCAGCTTGTAATTTATATCAGCATCCACATGGTGTCGCTCATTCAGGTCTCTGAATTTTGTGTTAATTACCTCTTTAAAGCTGTGCTATGGAAAATATTGCTATAAACAACCTGCAGCGTGGGGCCATGTTTGTCTCATTTTTTCCTTTTTTAGCCAGCCTGATCATGTCTATTCTTTTATTTGAAACAATAACCAGCATGGTTACATTAGTATAGTACTGAAAGTGCAGAACAGAGAGATCCAAAGCCAGCAGTGAGTCACCTCAGCTAGAGAACCTCGTTGCCAAGCAGTCCAAGGCACATATAAACATCCACCACCTCCACATTCACTTGTGTGTATATCTGTCATGGAGAAACACTGAGAGTAAACCTATCCTCTCATAAACAGCAGCGTGGGCTCTTCAGCAAATACAGAGCTGACTGTTCCTCCTAGAAGAAACACAATACACTTCCCGTATTTGCAGCAGAAAAACAGGGCTCAGGTGGCACCTCCTCAGTAATAAAACAGGATAAACAACAAAACAAGGTAGCAGGAGGTGGGTCAGAAAGATCGAAAATTCTGTAATGAATCATTGGTGGTCCAACCAAGACCTGAAAAATCAATGGCCAATATTGTGTTGCCAAAGTATTGCTTTAATGTGTCTGTGTCCTGAGCCCTAACATGTCATGAAACTGTAATAAAAACAGATTGTTAAACTCTTTTAAAAATACTAATGCAGGGTTTAACATATACATGATATTCCCTGGCATGGTACTCAGATCGTTACATCTTTGTGCCTGCAGATGCAACCTTTCAAAATGCTTTTTAAAAAGCATTTGCATGCTTTCATGCATACCTTGCAGATCAACAAATGTACATGTACCTTTTTCTATGTGTGTAATAACTGATGATGATTGCAGTAAATTTAAACAAAGCATCCCTCATCAAAAATAAATAAGTTACTCCCCAAGTGACCATATGCTTATGTTAGAATATCATCATAAAATGATACTTCATTTAATTCCCAAAACTGCTGTGAACATTAACTCCAAACTATATGATGGTAAAGGCTACTGTTTGTCTCAGTCCAAATATTTAGTGCAAGAACTAATACAGCTGCTGTAGACTCCTTGTTCCCAATAACAAAAGTCTTTGTGTATAAACAACACAATTAATCTATGTCTTTTCATAAGTAAATGTATAACAAATGCAAACACTGGAAATTGAGATCTAAACTAGAAGCCAATCCTCTGTCTTATCATTGCTGCTCCATAGTTTTCCAGTAAAACTTGATTTGTGATCCGAGCAAGTCAAAGTTCACCTCCAAAGTTGGGTATTCGATTCACACCTCCGCCCTGTGTGTGCGGAAATTGCATGTTCTACCCATGCTTTGGGGGTTTCCTCCAGGTACTCCAGTTTCCTCCCCCAGTCCAAAGACATGCACTGTAGGCTTATTGGCATCTCTAAATTGTCTGTAGTGTGTGAAAGGGTGTGTGAGTGTGTGTACCTGTGCTCCGCGATGGGTTGGCCCCATGTTCAGGGTGTCCCCCGCCTCATGCCCCCAGCCCCTTGGGTTCAGGTACAGAAAATGGATGGATGGACAATTATAACTCCCATATGTTGACAGTGAAGTAGCACCATGCAACAACTGAACCCCCAGTGAGTTTATGTTTCTGTTGGAAGTGTTATAAAACACTTGTGTTAAACAGGTGTTTAGCTGTTGTGGGAAGATGAGTGACTAGGAACTTGGGGAAAACATCCATAAAAACAGGATAAACACCACGTAAAATGAATGAGCAATGAAAAAAACTAGTCCTGTCATACCGTCAACATAGGCAGATGATTGCAGATTACAGGGTAAACACCAGATGGCGAAATTGGACCATTTTATCCCTTTACGTGTGCTGACGTTATAAAGTCATCTTCAGTCTAAAGCTGAATGAATGAATCATCCTGCGTCTATCTGCTGAACAGCTGGATTTTAACAGTGGGATGACCACAGCTCGCGCTGACCCAACTTCTAGAATAAATATCATTTGAAGGACCTTAATTGGTAAATCTACCCATATGCATATCTATAACATCTTTGCCATCTTGGACCTTCAAGTCAATACTTCAGCTTAGCCTTTGACAGTGCCAGTGACGATTAATCTCTGTTATACCTGACTGGCGTGGGTTGAAATGCTTGAAATGTCGAAACTAGTCATATCGCCTACTCATGTTGAAAATATGATTGCATGCCTTTACCAAGACTAAAACCCTCAAATGACCTCCATCACGTGGGCTACATTCCAAATCACATTTCGCACTAATAAATATGCTATGGCAGATCAGAAGGCCTTAGGTTACCATATCGGCATCGGTTGCCGTATTATATATGCCATTATGAAATATGTTGAAATCATCACTATAGCTCACTCCAGTTATGGCCCCCGCCATCCACGTACAACTGAGCTCATGTCCGAAACCTCTTAGTAAATAGGAATAATAGATTACCATGATTGTTTTAGTACAGTAAAGTATTTAGTATAACAATAAGCGTTTTGAATGTAACCCCAATCTGCGTTACCAGTGCAGCAGCAGGAGGAGGAGGAAGAGGTAGAGGAGGGAAATCCCCTCTGACGGACCCCTGAGTCTGAATCACGTCTACAGTGTATGGAAGGCCAAAACGCCCAAAAAAGCGGCAAAAAGCTTTGCCATGTGTAAAGAAAATACAGTCGATTTACATAAAATGAAAATGTATGTAAATATTCTGAATTGGGACTATGACACATACCCCATTTTATGTGTATTATAGGCCTATATGATATGCAGTATGTACAGTGGGGTCCAAACGTCTGTGACCACATTGAAATTATGGGATTTTTTAACATTTAAAACTGGAAATAAACAGAATTTTAAAAATTTTGAAAATTCTAAAACAAACAAACAAAAAAGAAAGAAATGTGTAACAACATTGACTATTCAAGACGTTACACAATTTCTGGGTCACTATGTAAATTTAAGTACATTTGTGATATTGATTAATCACTGCCTCAGTGTCAGGGTGCGATGAGGTCAGACTTCAGAGCTAAAATTCAGTCCCTCACATTGATCTGCTATAAACTTTTTAGCCAAGTATAGTATTCTTAAAGTATTAAAAATTTTCATGCTCTGTACTGTATGAACATGCTCTTTTTGTATGAATCTGTTAAATGATTGTGGCAGATTGTCTACCAAGTACATGTTTGGAAATTATTTATTTTATACATATTTCCTAATATAGGGCTATTTTCTTAGCAATGCCATTTGATAGTATATAATATATATAATATATAATATAAATACATATTATATAAAACATAATATAAAATATTTATATTTCTTATGAGTCAATACAATGTTTTTACAGGTGCACCAGAATAGTTTATTCCATATATTTTAACCAGCGCCTCATATTTATTATGAACATGGCACACCACCGTTGATTCATGCATCACTTCATGTTGTTACTACAGTTTCTAATTTTGTTTGAGTAGTGGCCAACATGGAATACGAAAGGTAACCATTTGACCCTACAGAGGAAAAGAAACTCGTATCTGAGAGTGACTGTATTTTTTCCTGGTCGCCTTATTCCACTTTTGATACTTCTGGCCTTCCATAGTAAGATGAGCATCGCCCACACCACAGCCCCCGCGTGGAGTGATGGTGATTCTCCGCAAGAAGCCCCGCCCCTTATATGACATCACTGACTCTATTCTGACATAAATAAAGGGGGGACCCGTCTCATCTCCCATCATAAAACCAAGATCGCATTGGGCAAGAGCTACAGAAGGAGCTATAAACCAAAGCAACCAAAGGGAATTTTATTTTCTTAGGAGTTCTGTACTCAGGAGGAAGAGACTGGACACACTAGCATGTATGTATTACATTAATTTATTAATTATTTTAAATGTTAAATGTTAAAATGTTTTAAAAAGCTTTTAGAGATTACATTAAGAGATGGTAGATTTAATAATAATAATAATAACTTTATTTATTCATAGGCTACAGCACTTTAATTGATTACATTTAGTTTGTTATAGAGCCTAATTCCATAATGCATCTTTCAGATCGTAGGCTACTTTCTTATCGAGTGAGGTATTAAGAAGCCGCTTGTGCTCAACGTAGCCAGTTGTGAAGCCATGACTTTGAACAAAGGCGACAAGTTGCGGAACATGGACAAAAGGAGAGGGAGCACGCCGTTTCCCATGCACCTTCAGACTCTGCACCGGAGGAGCATGCCGGTGGACGACCGCGAGCTGCGCTCCTCCATGCCCCCGGTGCTGGCGGGCGAGCTGACCAACCTCACGCGCTGTACGTCCTACAGTCCCGGCGAGCAGCACCGCGACAGCTGCGTGTCCGATTCCTCCGACTCGGTCATCTCCTCCGGTAGTGACTCCGACGGACAGATCTACAAGGTCGTACTTTTGGGAGAGCACGGCGTGGGGAAGTCCACCCTCGCGCGGATATTCGGCGGAGTGGAGGACACTCACGACTACGAGGACGCAGGTAATGACTGTGTGTGTCCTACACAGCTACATTAATAGTGGTAAGGGTGCATCCCAAGGACAACCGGAGCCATTAGGATGATCAGACAGTGTGTGTGTGTTTGAGTGTGTTATGGGCAATGGAATTTGTTATGGAATGGAACGAGACTTATTGATTGCTGCTATTTCCATCCAGTTACCATTGCCTCCATTACCCACAAAGAGACTGCTGTCAATCACTGCACACATTAATATAATGGCTCTAAATGGCAGTGCTAGCCAGCAGTGCTCAGTGGGACTGATATAGAAAAGTGATATTGCAATATCATAATAATGATAGTTGATCATATATTTTGTTCCATTCTTCTAGGAAATACATATGACAGATCTATTGTTGTCGATGAAGAGGAAGCAAATATCTTATTATATGACATCTGGGAACAGGTGAGGTAATCACAGTCACTCAATATAAGGTTTTAGAAACATACTTTTACCATGAACACATGTCACACAACATACACCAACAATGTAATAACCAGATACCAATTGTGCGATCTCCTAGGACAACAGCCAATGGCTGAAGGATCAGTGTATGCGTATGGGTGATGCCTACATCATTGTCTATTCTGTGACGGACAAGTCAAGTTTTGAGAAGGCATCAGAACTCCGCATACAGCTCCGCCGGGCACGACAGTCAGAGAACATCCCTATCATCCTGGTGGGAAACAAGACTGACCTAGTACGCTCCAGAGAAGTGTCCGTAGATGGTAGGTACTCTCTGTCTGCTCTAGGGTCATTAGTGAGCAAACCCTCCCTCCCTTCCTTGCTCACTCATTCCCCTGCCAGCTCACTTCCTCACTGCCAGTGTTACATATCCATTCCCAGGTGACTGATGCATGTAAGACTAAGTAAACAAGACCCTAATTTCCTCAACTATTGAGTAATCGCCATAATAAAAGTCAGTATCTCCTTCCCTCTGTCCAGTGAAATATGAAACAAGGAAATGATAGAAGTGCAGGAATGAACATAGTTGTTAAATGATTAAAAGGGCTTCACTTTTAGACATTTGCAAAAACATCATACACATATTAAGTCTTCCCCACATCCCCATCCTTGCTCCTTCTAGCTTGCTTCCTCACTCCAAACATTTAAAGCTGCTAAAGTAATGTATCCATTCCTAGGTTACTAATGCATGGCAGGTTAAGTAAACAAGTCCCTAAGCCTCCCTCCTCCTGTGCACTGAGTAATAACCAGTTCCTCTAACCTGTATTCATTTTCCCTCTATTTTTCTTGTAGAGGGCAGTGCATGTGCCGTGGTGTTTGACTGCAAGTTCATTGAGACCTCTGCATCGCTACATCACAATGTACGCACTCTGTTTGAGGGCATCGTGCGTCAGATCCGCCTGCGCAGGGACAGCAAGGAGGAAAATGCACGACGCATGGCTAACTGCAAACGCCGTGAGAGCATCAGCAAGAAGGCCAAGCGCTTTCTGGGTCGCATGGTCGCACGCAAGAACAAGAAGATGGCCTTCAGGCAGAAGTCCAAATCCTGCCACGACCTTTCAGTGCTCTGAGCGAGATGGACTTGTAGAGCCACTAGGACCAGAAGCTGTGTGTGTTTTTTGACACTAACTCAAGGACTAGACAACTGTACAGAGATATCTTTACATATTTTATATTGTAAAACAGAAACCAACAATAGTAAGTGCTATAGACCTGCATGAGGCTTTTTAAGTTTATATATTTTATTTCATATTTTATGTTCTTTTTTTGCCTTAAAGTTGTTGAGTGGTCAAATTCTAGCAGTGGAAGTAGAAATCAAGGTCTCAAAGCCATTTCATTGTGGACTGAGAGCTTTAGGCATGCCTTCTCAAGAGAAGAGTTTGTGAATGCAGTAGCAATTGTACAGCTCCCAAAGGTGGGATACACTTTCTCATGTACATGTCTAAAAGATGAGCACAATTCATTTTCCTCACTGATATAAAAAATGGAATCATATTTATTTGAATCTGAGTGCGCAGGTACGTACTTCAGCACTTCAGAAACACAGGATGGGGTTTGGGGAGGGACTCTGGACTGAGAAGTTTCACTCATTTAATTATCAAAATATTATTTAAGTGCAAGGTGTAATTGAATATCATAGAAGCAATAAATTATGTGTTGTTTTTCAAAATGTTTGTTTTGCACTTCTATTTAATATTATTCAATTGTTAATTTTTATTACGTTTACACTGATTTTATAATAAAAAGAGTTAATTTAACGAGCAACATCCTTGTTTACTGCTAACACACACACACACACACACACACACACAAAAACACAATTTCCCCAGGAAGCTCAGTTGCATATAATGTATTCCCTCATCCATATGTAGGTGTGGAATTGTTCAGAGACTTGTAGACCAGGAGTATCATTAAAGGAAATGAGGCAGTTAAGAGCTTTTGCATGAAATTAAAGAAGTTAAACATTAATTCTCTGAGAGTAGACAAAGTTCCCTCACACTTAAGTTTAACCATTCTGTCTTTGTTGAGGACCAGAGCAGACACTCACCTACTTTTGCAAGGTATGCTTTTCTAAAATTCATTTGAAATATGAAGGATAAATTTGCAATAACAGATCTACAATGCTCTATGCATAATTAGAAAAGTAAACTGCACATTGTAAACTCCATATTGTAAATGTGGCTAGTGTTACTTTTAGCACTTAAACTGAAGTTCTTTCTTAGGCATGTTAGCCATCTCAGCATTTTCGAATGCTATTCTGTAAAATGAATCAAATAGATTCACTTTAGTCAAAATTTCCATCGCTGATCTCTGTGCTGTGCTGAAGTGCATTACAGTTGCACAGGATTTAACTTGACAATGAACTCAAATTAAAATAGCCTGCAGTTTAGTAAACTCCTGCAGAATGATGAAATATGACTGTTTTGTGTAGCAGACTATAAACCACGCTGTGTTCAATGAATGACATGTCTTCATGGATCAAAACATTGAACGTAGGTCTTTTTTCTTTTGTTTTGCAATATGTGTTTAGTTGCATAATGTTACATAATGCATGTAATGCTGTGTAAACAACATTAAACAATATCTTTCTCGTACAACTCTGACATTTTAGTGGAAGTAAATGCTCTTTTCTTGGCTCTTTTTTTATTTTAGCTGCTGCTTTATCTGTCTACTTTATATGGAGAAGCAGCACACCTTAGGATTGGTGTTCCAGAAAACTATGACGGTATTTTCCCTTGGTACCTCACCAAGGTGAGTTCTTCCCAAAAAGGACAAACTGATACTGTTGCTCTAAATCTGAACACTACAAATCACACACTTTAACTGCAGACTTACTTTAGGATAACTTTTTAGGCCTTTCCTATAGAATCTAATGGAAAAATCATAAAGCATAAATAATCAATAAGTGGAGGAAATTGCAAGAGACAATCTTGATATTGTTTGATATTGTCTGAGTTTTCAGCTCTTCCCTTGGTGTGATTAATACATTCAATTCAATTCAGTTTTATTTGTGTAGCGCTTTTAACAATGGTCATTGTTCCAAAGCAGCTTTACAGAAATATACAGGATATAGATTTTAAATGTACGAATATAATACATCTCAAAGCACAGTGGAAGGAATCTCTCTGCTATCACATTTTAGATCTAAATGGAGCAGCTATTAGTGGCTACCCTTGTGTTTTGAGTGTAATGTATTAAAGACTCTCTAGGTTGAAGCAGAGATAGGGGTTAAAAAGCAGGCAGCTTGTGTACACGCTATTCATTTACGACTTTCACAAAATTCAACGATCCAAGGTGTAATTATGAGCAAGCTGCAAGCGTCACTAAACTTTATATGAGGCTCCAGCACAAAGCCAGAGGGCTAGTCGTTCTGTGTCCACAATGGCAGGCATTTTAACCAGAGGCCATGGTAATAATGAGCATTTCTGTCTCCTCTGGATTGCCTTTACCCTCTGACATTGTAAGTGGAGGAAATTGCAAGAGACAATCTTGCCACACTCAGTGTTTAATACCAAGCTCCCAAAATGTTCTCTGAATGTATTGAGGACTGATTAATTACTGTGTTGGTATTGAAAGGACATAATAATGGTTATTATGTTTATTCAGGCTTCCAGAAAGAAGGCACAATATGGATTATGACTCATGTTTTTTTGTATGCACCTTATCAATAAACCAATGTAAGCATATTTAAAGCAATAGTTCACTTATAGAACATAATGTCCTTTTGACCCTAAATATAGCTGATGAGCAAAATGCTTTAAAGTGTGGTATACTGGTATATAAGTCAAAGTCTTTAGTGGTATACTGGAACTACAAGGCTAATGTACAAGGCTAAGGTAAGAAGTAAGAAACACTTATAGCTACTGGGTTATGTATGCTTATGTCATCACATGCTCATACTGAGCAATATCATATTTTATGTGGTTTCTGACACTCTCTTACACACTGTTATCTATAAAAATGGACATAAGTATGTTGTGGAGCTTGAAACACTAATGATAGATTATCTTGAAGTCAGAATCACTTCACACAAGCATCATACTCAAGTTTGGGGTGTAATTTTTTTTTTTTTTTTAGATTTCCAAAGTAGACGTTGGCATTTAATGTTGTTGTTTTCTATATGGATTGTTCTGCTTTTTTAAGTGAAAGAAATAGTATATATTTCTTATATATATTATATATATATATATATTATATATATCTTATCTTATATATTATATATATATTATATAATATATAAGATATAATATTATATAATATATAAGATATAATATAATATATATATCTTATATATTATATATATTATATATATATATATCTTATATATATTATATAATATTAAGTATTAACTATAATAAACAATGTCTTTCAAGATAATTTGGACACACTGTTTGCATGATGCTACACTGGCTTTGCTTGCTTGTTAATTATGTTAGCCTTACAGCTACAGTGCAAAATTAAAGAAGCAATCTATAGACACCACACATGTTTTGGCTGATGGAGTACATTTGGGGTAAGAGAACAGTTATGGAAATTTAATTTTTAGGCAATGTTAGCATGGGAAATATTTTACTAGTTACTCAGACAAGTAGGATCTGCTCTCTGAAATGACCCCATTAGATGTACCGTTCTTAACCATTCAAGAGTTCATGAAGCTACAAATCACCTTTGTGGCATGGGCAGATGATGTTGACCCATTATGTGGTATGCTTCGCCACATAGAAGCTAGAAATCTGCACCCAGTATCTATGTGCTTTATTGAGCACTGGCACGATCCATACCAGAGTTAACCCAACTGTAGCATGTGTTTAAGTGGCAGTCATTTATTTGCCAGAAAGGATTTATCACTGCCAGCAGGAGAAACCCCTCTAGCCATGTGAGGCTCAGTGGGTTACATGGTATGGGTAACATCTTAATAATCAACCCCCAGTAGACATGTGTCACACACTTTAACACAAAGCTGGCTGTCAAAGCAAAGCATGAACAAGTTGCAAAAACAAATTAAGTGCACTAACATTGCTCTGATATTTACCAAAATGTCTTTGAAAAATTAGCATGTGATTTTCAGAGTAATTTACCGTGAACAGGGTTGTTGTGGTGGCTCAGTCATTAAGGCTTTGAGTTACGGATCAGAAGATCATGTGTTCAAATCCCAGCACCCCCAAACTACTGTGGTTATTACTTTTCTTTATAAAACATCAGCCAAACTATGCAAGATATTACAGTACTTCACTGTAAATATGTTTTACAGTTGTTTAATGTAAATCTTACAGTACTTTACTGGCAACCCTGTTGAAAGTAAATTACTGTTCAATTGACCGTACATTTTTTTTAGTGTTGTCAGCTGCAGTGACAAAAATCACTGTCATACTTAACATGTTGACAATCAGTATCAATGACAATCATCTTTCAATAACACCCCTGTAACAAAGAAATGCTTGAAATCTAATTTTCCTTCAAATCAGATTTTGTCTTACTGGAAGTTTTTGTTGTTTCTGTTGGGCTTGTTCCCATAGCTGCCTGATCTTCCCTTAACCTATGCTGATCTGTTGGTGAGCGGTGATGATGAGGGGATTTTTGGAGTAGAATCAGGCTTCTTGTATGCCCTAAAACCACTGGACCGAGAGAAGAAGCCATCATACTCCCTGCAAGTGGGTAAACTTTACAGTTAATATCTGATTGATTTTTTTACTCATTAAGTAATGTATGGGTAAAATAGGATGACATTTTTAATGGACTTTTTATGAGCAAACTGCAATCCAAGAATAAACAAGAAATAGAATAACATAAAACTACAGAATGACTTATTCAATGAGCCACCAGTAACATTTAATACAGGCTGTCAGTCCACTTCAAAAGCTTTGTCAGAAAGCTTAGTCACTATTTACCTTCATCATACGTCATGATTGATGTAATTATTACTTCGCTTTGATGGGTAAATTTTTATGCAGTTTATAAAAAAGGCATTGGGCATCCAATCTAATACAATTTCAAGGCTGCTCCAAAAATATCTGACAAATGCTGTGAAAAATTGTAAGTCACATCATATGATGAAGGGGTTCATTGTGGGCATGTGACCATTAAATCCACCTGTGCTTTTCTCCCAGGTGTCCTTCACGGCATCCACGCACCCGCAGAGCTTTAGTGTAGAGGTGTGTGTCATCGACAAGAATGACAACGTGCCCATGTTCCTGCTAGAGAGCATGCGAGGCACTGTTCAACTTGGCCTGCTGAAAGGTGAGAGAGTTCTACAGGGCTACATAATGAGTTCTTCAGCATTTCTTTTTAAAGGGTTTATGTTATCCAGGTCATTTCTACATAGTTAGTACTAGACTAACATTACATTTATCTAAACCAACATAAAATCCAAGCACAGAGGTGTTAAAGGAGCTGACAACAAAACAAGTGCTGCTCTTTCCGAGAAGAATCAATGTCTAAAAAATAAATTTTGAGCTCGTGATTCCAAACAATCCTATCCATATTTTCTGTGATGAAATAGAATGCAATAACATATAATGCAAAGATATTCAATGTAATTCAATACTGTGCAAACAGTTTAATGTTACTTGACAAAAGTGGCCACATCTCCTTCAGTGGGACTTACAGGAACAGAGGTCACACTGCCTGACTCCTTGAGATGGAGAAAGTGCTAGTGGAATGCTACAAACTGAGGTGTGTGCAGGAATTCTGAAAATCCCACCTGCTTTCACTGAAAGTTTGACCAGTAGTCCCCTGCACCCCCTGTGATGTTTTCTAATGAACATTTTGTGGTTCTTTTCTCCCAAAATAAGAATATGAAATGACCAGGATAAAGCAGCTGCTGAACCATGCTGCATCAGTATGTTAATTGACATGGCCTTTCTTTGTCCCATGAGCCTCATATCTGACTAAAAACCTGCTGCTCCCTGTGGATCCCAGTCCCAGTGCATGCCTCTAATTACAAACAACTGTCATAAAGCAGTCAGACAGAAACTAATTAAGCGAAATGAAATGAAATAAAACAAATAAAAAGAAATTGTGTGAGCTAAAGAAAAGTAACTTACAATAATAACAAAAGACAAATATTCAGGTAATTGATTACATAAAAAAATAACAGCAAAAAAGAACATAGATAGATACTGTATACAGAAACTCACACAGAGGGAGACTACTTCAAGTATAAAGCCTTCAAGTATAATCTAAATGACACAAAGATTGTAGTTCCCTTGACTTACTTCTTCTAGTATCACATTGACTGGGAAAACAGTAAAAAAACAAAACAATAAAAAAAAAAAAAAAAAAAAAAAACTAAGACAACAAAGCCTAAACTAAGACAATAAATTCTTGTTTGGGACATTTCAACAGTGACATACAATATGCACAGTAATTTACAACTGAGATGCATTGGAACAGACCACTTAAAATCAACAATGACAAATTGTGTAATTGGATTTTAAGGGCAGTGTGAAAGAATAATGATTTAATTTGCTTCAAGGACTTTTACCTTAAATGCAAAGTTCACAAATTGTACCATAAAAATAATTTTCATCAGTCTTGCTTTTATGTTCTAACCTTCACATACACCTTCAGAGTGTACAGCAAATAAAAGTTGGTAAGGCTTTCAGGGATGAGAATGCATAGGAATGTGCATCATACACATTGTAATTATATTACAAATTCATGTTTTCAGGTCAAAATGGAATAACCCTAACCCTAATCAGATCTCAGTGTGTAATGTACTCACCTCACATACATTACATTTTTGAAAGTTATTATGAGTTACCAAAACCAAACTACAGCTCGCTCGCTCTCTCTCTCTCTCACACACACACACACACACACACACACACACACACACACACACACACACACACACACACACACACACACACACACACACACACACACACACACACACACACACCTCCCCTATGCCAGCAGTTAGTTTTATAATGTTGGAAAATGTTGAGAAGAATTTGGCAGGATTTAAGTGGGAGTGTTTGTAATTATGTTGGCCTTTATTGAGTGCTTTGGGGCTTATAGAAAATATTTACAATTTAGAGATTCTTGGGATGTGTATTGGGATGGTTGGGTTTACTGAGGTTTAGTGGAGAATGTTGACTTTGTTGGAGTTTATTACAGTATGATGTTAGGTTTATTGGAGTAAGGTTTTTGGGGGTTTATTGAACAATGGTAAGTTCTATTTCACTCCTACTAACTGCTGGGGTAGTGAGTGTTAGAACCTGAATCCCACCTGCTTGTGTGTATGCATGGTGAAATCTTCCAACAAGGTCATGTAGTGACGAATGACCACCGTTACACATCAATCAGTCCCTTTCTACTTTTCACCAATGCACATGTCGAGAATAGCCTTTTCTCTTTTGATCCTGGTGAGAACTAAAAGTTCTCTTTCACCCCCTTCCAATCACACATGCTGAGACCTTCGACAAAGTCACAAAGTGACGGTGACATACCAGTTGCTATAAAAAAAACAACAACTTCATGCCACGTCACTTCTTTTCCTTTTCTCTACTGGCCATTCATGCTCATGCCAGACCACATGTAGATTTTCAAGCTATCGTGTGCAGCTTGTGACTATGGTCGGGGCTACAGTTTTTCTACCCTCCAAAGCTGTTATAGACTCCTGTTTTCTCCTTCTGTTCCTTCTATCCACCACAGTGAGTGTGTCCATTTCATCCTCGGGTGGCACACTGAGCCTGTGACTTGCTAGCTTAGAGTGTTCTCTAATTGCTAACTTAGCTTGTTAGCTTACACTCTGCATAGTGTTATAGTGCATATAGTCATAGTGCATAGCTTGCACTCTGTATAGCTAGTGTATTGTTTTCAGTGACTTGCCCTGGATCACAGGATAGGAGTGTGTATGTCCTTCCCTTTCATCCAATGGCGCTATCGGCACTAACCAGGCTTTTTTTTTTTTGTGTGTGTGTGCGTGTGTGTGTGTGCGTGCGTGCGTGCGTGCCTTCATCTCCCTTACACTGCCAAATACTTCCTTCCCAAGTGGTTGTCTCAGCACTAGAGTTTTGCTCCGGTTCATGGTATAGGAGTATGCGTGCTCCCCTTTTTCCCTCACTTCCACCTGAGCTATGCCACTAACAGAGCTTGAGCATATGTGCCCCACACAGTTATGCACTCAGAGTCAGCAGTTTTTCACAGCCTGTAATAATAGGCCTGTAAGAGGCCTGGTGTTTTTTGTAATCACAGAGCCAGAGCATTCTCTCTCACCCCACCAAATTCTCAGTGTCCAGAAACCAGCCACCAGCTTTATGTCTGCTGCCTCAGTATCAACATAATCAGGTCACTAGCCATAAACATCCAGGTCCAGCTCCAGCTGACATCCAGTACAAAGATCCAAGTCCTGACCTAATGGAGGGGGTATCCAGATGTTAGACACTGCCCCTGTCATTAGAAGGAGTGAAACAGAAGACTAGTTACAAATGTAATTGTGGTTCTATGAACACTTGATAACTGAATAAGCACTCAGCAAATAGGTTCCAGGAAAAGAAGTGACATGGAGTGAAGGTATTTACAGCGAACACTGTCACTTTGAAACTTTGAGAGGTGAATCATTTTTCCTTCATGAGCATTACTGCCCTGCATTTATCTAGTCACTCTATAAAAAATATTTGGTGAATCTGACCCATGCCCCTAAGTCTAAATAGCTTGCTAGTCACAAATGACCAACAAACATAACAAGATGCCCTCTTGAGAAACCAACAATTTTGCAGCAATCATAGTTGAGTGTTATTCTCAAAGTTTCTCTCTGAATTAATGACTTGGTGGCAGACATGGCTCAGCTTAAATTGAAAAGGTTTGCACATCTAAACAGAATCCTCATTATACCTCAGTTGTCAGTCATCCTTCTCAGCCCCTCTCAGGTAAGCATGAGAGTGCTATAGCTGCCTCTGGGAGGTTCCTCCAGGCTAACAATGAGTTGCTACTTTGAACTTAGCAGTTTCTGGGAGAGGTTTGGTTCTGCCTCTGTCTGCATTCATGTGCCTATAGCAGGCTATATAGCAGGCTATATAGCAGGCTGCCCCAGCTCACCTCTGGCCAGACTCCATGGCCCTGAAGCACAATACCAAAATACACGCTGCCCAAGTGCTGAGTGCAGATGCACTTTTGACTTCCTGGTAAAAATGGATGATATAGCATGTGGAACATTATGCTGCTACCCTTGGAGCAGTCCATCCAGTTGGCAGACCCCTCTGTAAGGGATTTGATTTACACTTCACTCCTGGCAGTGCATCACCTGGGCCAGGATATTGACCACTCTGCCTGATATCTTTATTTCAGCCCTGCTGACCATTCTCTGGGCACCAGTATAATTATTTGGGCCTGCTAACAAAGAAGCCCTAGACAGTACAGTAGAGTGCAGGTTTTAGAGTTATGACGTCATATGGATTCTTAAGGATTCTCCAAATTCACGATATACTGAAATGCAGGGCACTAGGACCAGGGGGAGGCTGATAGTGCGCTTATATTGAATCGGGTTGGCTGGCTGTGCCACTTGGTCTGAAAAAGTGAGAATAAAAACAATAGGTTATGAGAGGTTGTTGGCTAAACGCTTGCTAAAATAAACATTAAGTCTTATTCAAACTGCCTCATATACTGAATAAAACAGTAAGAAGTTACAATGTGAAGATACATAGGTTCAAAATTAATTTGAAAGAAACCCTACAAATAGTGAGAGTGTGAAAAAGATGACAAAAGAACATTATTGAGAGCACTATATTGTTTGCTTTCATATCTCTCTCAGTATTTCTTAATCACATCATTAACCACTCACTGTACACTTATTGTATTGTTTAATAAGTTAATCAGTGTCACAAGGTCACATGATGATCAGAAAGCAATTTTATATTAGAACTGATTAATTTCTCATTACATTTACATCATTTAGCAGACGCTCTTATCCAGAGCGACGTACAAGAGTGCTTTAAATTCTCCATCAATGAATACTTCATTTCTGGTTCGTACTACTACAACGAAGTGCACTGAACACAAACCTGTTGAAAAGAGAGCAACTGTTAGGTGTTATGTAAACTGGAAGGAGGGGAGTCAGGATGCATGCGCAGGGGAAACGTCAGTTTATTAGGAACATTTCATTCAAAAATAAACGAACAAAAAAACAACAAACCATAATCCATTTAAGGAAGAGCAGTAATCCAAAATGAGATAGTCCTTCACAAATGAGGCGGTAATCCACAAATAAGTAATCCACATGAAAAAAGGGAGATAAACATATGAACGAAGAAAAGAAAACAAAAAGGAGCAAACACACGAGGCTAGGCTGTGGTATGGGAACCACGAACAACGAGCTAAGGATAACGAACTACGAACATAGATCTATGGTCTGGGAACCATGAACTAGGGACGAGAGAACACAAGAAAGAAGCCGGCTTAACGCACATACTCCATCTACATCTAATACTCCGCAAGGAAGTGGAAATGGAACAGGGTATAAATACACACACAAACAAGAGACACCTGAAACTCATAATGACAATGAATGAACATGGGCAGAGACATGACGTAAACAAAGAACCAATGAACATACGGAGGCGGAGACATGACGTGAACGAAAACAAAAGCACATGGCAAAGAAAACAAACATGAGTCCATGTATGAATCAGTCCAGTGGGTTTTTGTGAATGAGGAATGCAGAAGTGCGCTACTTCGCTAGCCTCTGCTAGCAGCGTAGTGAGAGAGAGGAGGTTTTTTTTGTTTGTTTGTTTGTTTGTTTTTTTTGTTTGTTTGTTTTTTTTTTTTTGAGGAGGAAGAAGAATAAGAAGAAGTAGAAAACACTAATTATCAAGGGGTAAGTATTTAAGAAAGAGGTATGTCTTTAGGCGTTTCTTGAAGATAGCCAGCGACTCAGCTGTTCTGACATTGATGGGAAGTTCATTCCACCACCTTGGTGCCAGAACAGAGAAAAGTCGTGAGGCAAATCTACCTTGCATCCTGAGAGAGGGTGGGACCAGTCGAGCAGCGCTTGTTGACCTGTGGGAGCGTGGTGCGGTGCGTGGGGTGATGAGAGCTGTAAGATAAGAGGGTGCTGTTCCACTTTTGGCTTTGTAGGCAAGCATCAATGTTTTGATTCTGATGCGTGCAGCTACTGGAAGCCAGTGAAAGGAGCGCAGCAACGGGGTGGTTTGAGCAAACTTAGGGAGGTTGAAAACAAGTCGTGCAGCTGCATTCTGGATCATCTATAGAGGACGGGTGGCACCCAAAGGTAGACCTGCCAGGAGCGAGTTGCAATAGTCTAGTCTGGAAATGACAAGAGACTGCACAAGCAACTGAGTGGCCTGTGTTGTTAGAAATGGACGAATCCTTCTAATGTTGATGTCATTAGGACTTAAGCCTCATTAAGCCTATTAAGTTCTTGTAAATCTGAGTTTAATAAAAAGAATGTGTTACACAGGCAAGGAGAGTTCCAAATTGTTATTGGAAGTTTATTTCATGACTCACTAGAGGCCTACAAAATCAAGTGAACATGACAGTAGGCTGTAGAAACTACTGGTTGTAGAGAACATTACAGTTTCATGCCATTTCTTTCCAAAACAGGGGAAATGATATATGAAGCTGTTAAAAATATGCAGTAAGCAGAAGCAATAAAACATTTTTAAAGCCATAAGCTTTTATATCACTTTTGTTTGTTAAAAGATAAAAGTAAGAATAAAATAAGAATAAGTTTTTAAAGTAAACATAAATGTGCAGCTGAGTCTCATGTCCTGTCTTTAATTCTCAAAATCCAGGGATCCCGTTCATGCAAGTGGGGGCTTTAGACCGTGATGACCGAAACACACCCCATGCTGATCTGCGTTTTCGCCTCCTAGATCAGATGCCTCGCATCCCGGCCAGTCACATGTTCCACATAGATGCCATCAGCGGGGAGGTGTCTCTCACAGAGGATGGTAATGAACACAGGGCCTGAATCTGGGAGATGTATATAATCAATATTGTTTAAGTGTTTCAATTCGGACCATTGTGTAATGACATTAAGAATAAAATACTATGGAAGAAATGACTGAATTTAAAATGTATATACATTTATTCATTCAGCAGACTTTTTTTTTCATTTACCAGTGACCTACAGGTAACCAGACTGGATTTGTTTAGGTTCAGTGTAGAACTAGAGACATTTTATGAGCGAGCACGATAACAGCTGCACTGCAGAAAATATTCATTCATATATTAATTAATTAACATATATTATATACAAAAAATTATAGTGGCTTAATGTTATATTTTTTGCTTGCTCTTCACTGCTTAAATGGCTTCTGATGCTATTTCCTGTGTCTATCTTACTATATCCATCTTACTCACCAATTCACAAGCACACACTCACCCACACATCTGTTGCGACTCTGACCAGTCAAATCCTGATAGGAATCAAATCAGGGTTCAAAGAGCCAACACTTTATGTATGTCACTTTATTTGAGTGAGTCAGTGAGAACCTAACATTTACAGTCACTGTTAAATAACACCGCTGACTCTGATATATTGTATGTATTATAGGCCTATAAACTGCAGGGTATATGAAGCACATTTATTGTATATGTACTTGCTTTAGACAGTTAAACAATTTGCTAATAGATTTTGGGTATACCTTCATACAAATATTGATACATACACATTTATAGCGAAGCTCTGTAACCTGTATTATAATGGAGATTAATGAACAAAATGTATTCTAAATCCTTTTGTGTGGTTTATGTATACATGTGTTTTCTTTTCAGTTACAATACATATTGCCATTCTTTAGTGCGTTTGGATATGTGTGTATTTGTCTGCAGGTGCTTCTGCTCTGGACCCTGAAATGTGTGGCCGCTATAAACTTTCAGTGATGGTCCAGGACATGGGTGGAAAGGCCAATGCTTTCTTCTCCACTGGCACTGTGTTGGTGGAGGTGACAGGGAACACATGGGCTTCACCCGACCCGGTCCGATTGCAGGAGAACCTACCAGGCCCATACCCTATCCCCATCTCTCAGGTTAGACACAGCACATACACACAACTAGACATGTATCATGTTTTATCAAATGACAAATAAGTCACTACACTCACCAGCTGACCTCAGGATCATAATTTTCCTATATTTCTGTCATTTTATAGAATGATGAAGGGTCTGATGAAGGGTCTGAGTCGGCTCTTGCTGGCTTACGGGAATTTGGAAGCCTAGCCCACTCAAATAAAAGTGCTCTTGTAGCTAGGGGTTACACTGTGATCTTGTTAACATTATTCACAAAAACAGTTCTCGCTTGCTGCCACTTTAAGATGCCACATTGAGTGATGTTGCTCAGCAACCACATAGTGTAGCAGGCTAGTTCAATAAAGAGTTTACCTTCTCTGAAGGTAACACTGTATTCAGAGGTATAATAACATGAAATGTATTAATGTAAATGTCACTGCAAGCAAACATTAATCCTACTGACTGTTATAATGCTTCTTCTAATAGGTTTAATAGAAATCAATTTATTTAAACAAATTTAAAAGAAATTGCTAAAACAATTTGTGTGATTTGTCAGTTTCTTTTGAAACAACATTTTGTCCTAATTTCATTTGTTAGATGTTCCCTCACAATTTGGTGTCATGAGTCTACATAGCCTATAGGAATCAAATGTTATTTTTGAATTGATAGGCCGGTGTCAGCCCTTTTGTTGTGTTCATTTTAAGCGTATAGATTGGCCAGTTCCGTGTCTGTATGTGTGTGTGTGTGTGTGTGTGTGTGTGTGTGTGTGTGTGTAAGTTTTAGTTAGCCTCAGTGAGAGCAACTACTCTACCGGGACTGTACAATAGTGCAAGATATTGTTGATGAGTGGCACATGCACCCAGATGTGGTGGCTGAGGCGCAGATGGATCTCATATTGCTTATTGTGGTTCTCCCTGACTACCTCACTACCTATTATACACTTATACCACTGATTTTTCCCATGTTGCATATAATTCAGCAACTAGGCTAGAGATTCCTGATTATGGTCCCAAGATGGTCTGCAAGACCTTGGTTTCTACTACTGCTTTAGCAAGTGGCCAACAGGATGTGTTGGCCCACAACTGGCCTCATCACCTATTATATTCTTTTCCTCCTGTATCACTGATTTTTCCCTCGTTGCACGTAATTCAGCAATTAGACCAGAGAGTCGTGCTCATGGCCCCAAGATGGTTTGCAGAGGAATACTACTGCTTTCACAGTGGTCGGAACACTGTGGCAGCTTCCTCCCAAGAAGATCTATTCTCCCATATAGGCAGGCAGTATTGGCACCCTCAGTCAGGTCACCTGTATCCGTGGGTCTGGCCAGATTGAATAACCAACTGTGAAGACAAGGGCCTACAGCATATGGGCTTAGTATGTCCTTAAGTGGAAGTTGTTATGTGAATGGCGTTTACCTCATCTGGACCTGGTGCATTGCCCAAAACCCTTAAGTACTAACTTATCTTTAAGAACTGCTAGAAAGCTCACAGTCCTTAAAACTACTAATGTTGCCAAATAACTGGTGTATTCAAAAATTAAAGTGTGTGTCACTGAGAGGTTGTACACCATGTCCAGTTCTGGATTTACTGCCAGATGCAATCAAAACAATCTGGCAAAGGCACTGAGAGCGATAAAGAGGCTTAATCTTCTACATGCAATCATTCAAAGGATCATGGAATATTTTTGTACTCTGTTTGTGTTAGGCTTTGCTCTGGGTTAGAGCACAGTGGGAAAGGATTCCACGTGCCTGTCTTCATGGCTGCTGTTAATCAGGCAACCCAGATATTTGATATGTACACTTTATAACCAGTGCCAGTCTCTTCTCCATACTATGCAAAAACGACATTACAACATTTATAAAGTTACATATAAGGTTTTTTATTACATAGGCCCTACTACACATTTCCAAAGAGTGTGGCAGACAGGGTCCCCAATAAGTCTAATAAATTTGTAATTCAAATCAAAGTGTGAATGTTTATGTCAAATGTAACAGAATGGGCAAAAACTTATCAGGAGCTGAAAAATGAAAGAAAATTAGTGGTACCACTGCTGAAACAGCTGCTGAGATGAATAACTAATATACAGTAGGTGAATGCAAAATGTCCTATAGCATAGGAGAAAATGAAGAAGGAAAACATTTCAGGCTATTATTATTTTTTATCTTAACCCCTACAGTGAGGGAGTTGGTGGTTATGTTATGCTGTGGGAGGCATTTTGCTGGCCTGGTTTGTGTTCACATGTCCCCTTAGAAAGAAATTTCACTGCACATTCAATACAAAGTTAGTCTGAGTGATTATGTTTAACCTACGTATGATGAAACATTTCTATCCTGATGTGAGTGGTCTCTTTCAGGACGACTTCCCCCAAATCCACAGGGCACAAGGGCTCACTGAATAATTTGATGGGTATCAAAATTATGTAAATCACATTGACCATTTCTCAACCTAGTTGAACACCTCTGAGAGAGTTGGAGTGATGTGTTAGACAGTGCTCTCCACCATCATAAAATCTTAAAACACAAACAGAGGGAATATCAATTAGAGGAATTGTGTTCATTCTTCCGGTACAGTTCTAGAGAATCTCTGCCAAGGCACATTGAAGCTGTTCTGTCTCATGTCATATGTCTCATGGTGGCTCAGCACCTTACTAAGACACTTTATACCACAGCAATGTTGAATTCTCTATTCAAATTGGTCAGAAGGTGTTAATTTTCTATAACAGCAGCTTTGACATAGTGCTGGCTGCAAGGTAAACCACAGGTATTAGTGTACTCATTCAAATAAGTTATTGTTTCTATAGTGACATATAATTAGGAGGAACTTTTATGGTGAATACTTACAAAACTGAAATCTAGTAATAAGCATTTTAAAAGAGAAAAAGTGTCGTCATTTAAGAAAGTAAAACATAATCATTGCTATGGTGAAGTTTTATATAAGGAGATGTTTATTTAACATAGCACTATGTAATAGGTTCTACATGAAGTTTTCTGCTGTACTGCATTTTTTGTTTTATTAACTTCAAGACAGAGAAAAAAAGAGAGGCTTTCCTCTCTTTTTTCCTAGCTTTCCAAAAAATTCCAAAAAAGTTGGGACGCTGCGTAAAATGGAAATAAAAACAAAATGCAATGATTTGCAAATCTCATAAACCCATGTTATTCACAGTAGAACACAGAAAACATAACAAATGTTTAAACTGAGGAAATGTACCATTTAAAGAAAAAAATAAGGTAATTTTGAATTTGATGGCTGCAACATGTCTCAAAAAAGTTGGGACAGGGGCAACAAAAAGCTGGAAAAGTAAGTGTTACTAAAAAGAAACAGCTGGAGGAACATTTTGCAACTAAATATGTTAATTGGCAACAGGTTGTTACGTTGTCAGGAGAAGGCTGGACACAGTTGCGGTGAAAAGCTTCGACACTTTATTCAGCATTCATGTGAAAAGGAAACAGGGCAAACAACAGGTTTTTAGAAGGCTTCGAGTCTTCGCTGGATATAAAAGCAGAGCTTGTACACACTCTCAAAAGTATTAGCGCTAGCAGTACAAAAAACACACACTAAACCACGGAAGGAAAAAAGACGAACAAAAACAGCATCCAGCAATGAACCTTCACAACAAAAGAGTGGTGATAACAAAAGGTGTGCAAACTACTAGCGCTAACAGAAAATCAATAACTTGTGCAAGTAAACCTATCACAGAGATGTGTAAGAGAGGAAGAGGGCTAGAGAGGAAATCGGAATCCAGGGTACTTAGCTTAGTGTCAAATGCCGTGAGAATCAGTCCAGAGTTTAATCGCTCGGCACAGTGAGATTCGGGAGGAAACGGACACTCGACATGAGGAAGTGGTTTGGAAACCACAAACACGGAGCTTCGGACATCTAAATTAGAACACCGGAATCAAGAGCTACGGAAATCGGAATCCGCGCTACGGAACTAGAAACATTTCTATACTTCAAAGTGAAACTCCGTTAAACTGAACTACAAACTAATAATCCGCCCCGAGTGGAAGAAAACAGGGCTTTTTAAACACACAGAAAACATACATGAAATCAAAGGCACCTGGAAATGATAATCACATAACATGGAGAACCAATACGAAATAAGGAGGCGGGGACAGAGACATGACGCAAGACAATAACAAAAGCGCACATGGCCGAGGTAAACAAAACGAGAGTCCTTATGAATGGAGCTGGAATGCGGAAGTAAGCTACTCCATTCGCTGCGAGAGAGGGAACATAACACAGGTCAGTAACATGATTGGGTATAAAAAGTTCATCTTAGAGAGGCAGAGTCAGAAGTAAAGTTGGGCAGAAGTTCACCAATCTGTGAAAAACTGTGTCTACAAATTGTGGAACAATTTCAGAATAATGTTCCTTAATGTAAAATTGCGAAGACTTTGAGTATCTCATCATCTACAGTACATAATATCATCAAAAGATTCCAAGAATCTCGAGAAATCTCTGTGCGCAAGGGACAAGAGTGAAAATCAATATTGCATGCCCGTGATCTTTGGGCCCTTAGGCGGCACTGCATTAAAAACAGGCAGGATTCTGTAATGGAAATCACTGCATGGGCTCAGAAACGCCTCCAGAACTCATTGTCTGTGAACACAGTTTGCCGTGCCATCCACAAATGCTGGTTAAAGCTTTATCATGCAAAGAAGAAGCCATATGTGAACATGATCCAGAAACGCTGCCATCTTCTCTTGCCCAAAGCTCATTTAAAATTGACTGAGGCAAGTGGAAAACTGTTCTGTGGTCAACAGACGAGTCAGTAAAGAGGAGAGGGACCATCCGGCTTGTTATCAACACTCAGTTCAAAAGCCTGCATCCCTGATAGTATGGGGGTGCATTAGTGCCTATGGAATGGGCAGCTTGCACATCTGGAAAGACACCATTGCTGAAAGGTATATACAGGTTTTAGAGCAACATATGCTTCCATCCAGACGACGTCTTTTTCAGGGAAGGCCTTGCATATTTCAGCAAGACAATGCTAAACCAAATACTGCATCTATTACAACAGCATGGTTTCATAGTAGAAGAGTCCGGGTGCTGAACTGTCCTGCCTGCAGTCCAGACCTTTCACCAATTGAAAACATTTGGCGCATCATGAAATGAAAAGTACGACAAAGAAGACCCAGGAATGTTGAGCAGCTAGAAGCCTCTATCAGACACGAATGGGACAACATTCCTCTCCCAAAACTCCAGCAACTGGTCTCCTCAGTTCCCAGATGTATACGGGCTGTTGTTAAAAGAAGAGGGGATGCTACACAGTGGTAAACTGTGTCCCAAAAGTGTCCCAACTTTTTTGAGACGTGTTGCTGCCATCAAATTCAAAATTACCTTATTTTTTCTTTAAAATTGTACATTTCCTCAGTTTAAACATTTGATATTTTTTCTAAGTTCTATTGTGAATAAAATATGGGTTTATGAGATTTGCAAACCATTGCATTCTGTTTTTATTTACATTTTACACAGCGTCCCAACTTTTTTGGAATTGGGGTTCTTTAGAACTGCTAGATAACAGAACTAACTCATAGACATTCCACATCAAAACATTAAATGTAACTATAAATTAGTGTGTATTTATAAAGTATAGTGTGTTGTTCTTTAATAAATAAAAATGTATAATTGTTGGCAAATTGTGTGTTATAAGAGGAACAAACAACTCTTTGTTATCTTGTTATAGGAGTCTTGTTATAGGAAAATAAACACAGCATTGCTGATAATTTCCTATAATAACATTTTCCTTCATGTTTTATATTTGACTTAAGCTGGTTTTCCTTTGTCACCTGTTTTATATATAACCAGAACAAACTGTAGTATACAGTAACTAAGGAAGGATTCAGAAAGTAACTGCAGTGTATTTCAATAATAAGTGTCAGTGTAGTAAAATCATAGTACAAGTCTGAACTCCAGAGAAACAGGATATTTTGGACAGTCCATAAAAACCTTAATCAGTTGTGCAAGCAGTGCAAGTGCTTCAGGGACTGTAAGAAAAAAAGCAGTTGATATTCAAAATCGTTCCAAGTTCTGAGAGGGGTTAAGCTTTCCATATGTTTCCTCACATCATCTCTCCCATAACAACAACTAGCAATTTTAAATGTGCATAAGATTGATGCAATTCTAACCACTGTATTTGAGTCTGTTATTGATCAGTGTTTTTATTGCCCAATCTCTGCCTTACACTCCTCTGATGCCTGGCTCTCAGCATAGCCTGATCTTTAACTTGTTATTCAAATTTTATTAGTCGTGGTCTGTCTCATCATAAAGATGGCATGAGAGTAAAAGTAACACAGGACAACTGAGCCAGTTAGACAGGAAGAAAGGAGACAGCGTGGGCTTGTAGTGCTCAGCAATATGGATCTTGTCTTTTGTTTCCATTAAATTTTAATTGCCTGGAAAAAGTAAGCAGCACTTTGCAGATCTCACTGCAGTGGAAAGGATGACCGAAAGCTCAGCTAGAGAACTAGAGGTCTTGTTAAACATGGCCAGTAGGGGTTATTGTAAGGGAAATGAGGTTGTGTTCAAATAAATAGTTGGTTTGTGACTGGTTGGTTAGCAGTGAGTGTGTGTGGATGTCTGTGCATGTGAGGATGGAGCATGTCTGTGTATGTATTTGAGTGTGTATGCATGTGAGAGAGAGTTTGTGTGCTTTTCCATGTCAGGTAGGGACAATGGAAGCATATGGGTGTGTGCATGTAAGAACGAGAGAGAGCAAGTATGTGTGTGTGTGTGTGTGTGTGTGTGTGTGTGTGTGTGTGTGTGTGTCTGTCTGTCTGTCTGTCTGTCTGTCTATGTGTGTTATTTCTCTTTAATAAAGACACTCTCAAGGTTGGTAACTGTTCTGTGTGCACTCCCTAGTGCATGTGCATGCATGTATAGTCATAGCACCATAGGGCTTTTTGCGTGCATGTGGAAAGCCTCATTCTGCCTACTTTTTGGGGGCTGAGATATACATGTGGGTGGTGGGAGTCAAAACTGTTACGAATATTACAACTGGTGATGCTGAAAGACGAATGCTTTTTTTTTTTCTCAAAAGGCCAACCTTATCTCTCCTTTTTGTTTTTTACTGTAAATGCTGTACAGGCATAATAATAGAGCTGAGCATTTCTCACTTGTTTTGCTACTCCTGCAGCTTTTTTTTTATTTTTATGGATGCCCCTTGTTCCTTGCCCAGTCATTCAAATATCCAACTGCATTATCCGCATTTTAAATGTCATCTCACTCCTCTAGACTGCACATCAAAACAACTTTCCCAAAGCCTTCCTGCAAAGCTGCGTCCACTGATAATGAATTACTAAGAGTCCAAATGCTGGATCCTCCTACATTAAGAGCAGCTAAATTAAGACCAGCTTTAGAAGTTCATCACCATCAGTGCATCACTACTCACTTCATACAGCTTTCACTTCAAAGACCTGCATTATCAGACTCTACCCTGACACAAAAGTTAATCATTTGTATGGACAACCGAAGCCTGGAAACTAAACAGATGACATCACTTTTGTTGTAGAGCACCATTTTTAGAACACAGGGCACCTTGTTAATCTCTTCCAAGCACAGCTGCCCTGCTGCAAAGCTCTGCAAATGTCTGCAGGGCCGTGTAAAGAGTAACTGGCTGGCATGTACACAGACAGAAGGAGACAGGACAGGCTCGGGGAGCCATCTCCATAACAAATGATGAAGGTTCAGGAGCATGGTGGATGTGCACGTGGTAGTCACGGTCGGCTCCAAACTCCTCTCCTAATTCGGTGCTTTTTAACACCCCGTCCATCATCGGCTGTCACTCTTTTTTCCCAGCAGAGTGGAAAATCCCTCTGTGGTTAGAGCAGCAGCTTTGTTTTGGCAACTGCTGACCTCGGTACACTCTCCAGTAACAGAGCTCATCTCTGCCTCCTCACTGCTTTGGGGCTCTGCTAAAGTTTCACTTTAACTCAAATATAAACATTATCTGTGTAGAACTGCTCCATGTAGATTCAGCTTTGTTTGTGGATTTTATTCTTCTGAGCATGCTTATGCTTTCTGATACTTGTTTGTTCTGATACTTGACATCTGGCATGCCTTTTTTGTAATTATAAATAAAAAAGAATTTTGTTAATATCTTTGCACTTTTGTTCAATTTAAAGATAACAGAGTGTCATACTGTGTCATAAAAAACAGTCTATTTAAGATAATGAGCAATTATAAGGTGAGCATGTAATGATAACCTGATAGATATAAGTATTCCTTACATGTTAGCTACATTAGCACTGCAGCTCCAGTACAAACAAAAAAAAAAAAGACACTAAACATGTCTTGGCTTATTGATTACATTTGGCAAGAGGGAGAATACTGTGTACACTTATTTTACATTATCTACATTACATAATTTTAAAAGTCTTCTCTCTGCACTATGCTGTTCCTTAGCCAATCCTTGTTCTTATATAAGAATTTTTAAATAAGATATAATATGCTCTTACTGTATATAAGATTTTGAGGGTGACTATTACATCTTTTAATATCTAAAGTATTGGAGAAGTGAATTGTCTCAGTGGGACAGCTCATGTGCTAGAGTGATGTCACCTAATCTGGCCTCATTTCCTTCGCTCACACGTTTTTAGTTTAGTAACAAACATATACTTCTCTCTTGTTAGCTGACATGCACGTGAACTCCCACAGACTTGATTGGCTACTCTGTGCTTTCAGGCTTTTGGTTGTTGTCCAAATTTCCAGCTACAGTGTGCAGACCATTTTAAATGTCAGATTGCTTTCTGTAGACTACACTTTCCAAAACATTTCTCTCAGTCTAATAAATTCTTTAAAATCACGCAATGTATCTGCAGTGCCTCCAGAAAATATTCATTTGATCAACTTGATCAACTAAAACAGGTGTGTTAGATTTTGGTTGGAGATGAAACAGGCAGAAAGGTAGATCTCAAGGAAGATGGTTGGTGACCACTGCTCTACAGAAATAAAAGTGTTTATATTATATTTATACGTTCTCAGTAT
Source organism: Cranoglanis bouderius (assembly GCA_023630585.1). NCBI lineage: Eukaryota > Metazoa > Chordata > Actinopteri > Siluriformes > Cranoglanididae > Cranoglanis > Cranoglanis bouderius. The sequence continues at coordinate 12,466,238 of CM042555.1, read as the reverse complement.
TATCTGAAAATTTAAAAAATCTAAAGACTGCTTAATTGATAAAAATTCAACCCCCTTTTCTTTTAGCACGCTAAATTAGGACGGACTAGTAGTACATAATTTCTTGAGAGCTCACACTAAATGTGTTAAACATTGTTCATTGCTAAAAATTCTTTGTCAACTGTAAATGACAAAGTCTTGCATTTGCCTTAGTTTACACTTGCACTTCATCAAACTGAGATAAGCCTCCTTTAGGTTTTCAAACCTTTTAGATTTACTCTGCACTGTTCATTGACAGTATTTGGCAGTTTCGCTGGAAAAGACCATCTGCCAAATGAGTAAATAAGAGTGTGTGTGTGTGTGTGTGTGTGTGTGTGTGTGTGTGTGTGTGTGTGTGTGTGTGTGTGTGTGTGTGTGTGTGTGTGTGTATGTGTGTGCATATGTGTGCCATGCTCCTCAGGTGAAATGGAGTGGGAGTTTGGTAGAGTACAGCCTGGAGGGAGAGTTTCCAGAGATGCTTTTCACCATCAGTAGAGAAGGAGTCATCTACTTGAATGCCCCTCTGGACCGAGAAACCCAAGATCAGGTAAAGGACAAATACACACAAACACACAGAACACCCCAAAACAAAAAGTGTTCAGTTACTGTATGTAAGGCTTATATAAGTTTCTTTAATTGTTCTCTCATTATTTATTGGTTCCTGTTCATGTACAGGAATCAAGGGACAAACACTGGACGTATTTCTGATTTTTTTTTATCCACATGAGAGGCATGGCACATAAAGCAGTTATACTTCCATTTTATCAAGGGTTTCAGTTAATACCATCTGTGTCAGAAGTGCATTAGAGGTGTGTAAAACTTGAGTTCACATATCATGCTGCCTTCGTATTAAACCTTTTCTCTATTCACTTGTGCAGAGAAATCCACCACAGAGAAATCCACTGAAATCACATCTGAAATGACAGTTTGTGACATTATAAGATTGTATCTCCCATTCTTATACTAACGTTACATCTTTCTACACACAGTTAGCTTCTTTTAAAATAACAATTCACATCATAAATGTGCAACATGCAGTTTCATAGAAAACTATATTTATATAGTTATTTAGATACTCATAGATAACCAGTTTATTCACTGTCTGACTGTGTCATGTCACTTTTTATTGAGCTGTAATACTGCTACCCAACTCCAGCTGTCCATGTCTTCAATGTTTCATGACATCACGGGGCATTCGAGCATTAGTTTTAGTGCAATAAACTAAGCATTAGCAAACTGAGCATTTGTGCATGCACTTTTAGAGCTGCTGTGACTAAGTCAGAGTCTGTGCTTGTGACCAGAAGTTTCAGAAGGTGAGTTCAAATGCCAGCTCTGTCAAAGAACCACCAGCCTTCAAGCAAGACACCCTCAACTGCTAAGCTCTCTGCTTAGATTGGATTCCGACTTGGATAAAATTATTTGCCAAATAAATTAATGTAAATATGTCTTTTTTTCTTCTCCCTGTCTCAGTTCCTGGTCAGCATAGTACCAGAGAGGCCAGATGGCAGAAAGATTGCAAAGCCTGTAGAGCTGAGGGTCATGGTGGGAGACGCCAATGACAACAGACCGACCTTCCCACAGATGCAGTATCACACTGTTGTCAAGGAACTTGCACAGAAAGGTCTCTCTCTCTCTCTCTTTCTCTCTCTTTCTCTCTCTCACACACACACACACACACACACACACACAGTCACGCAGTCAGTTAATCATCACAGTATGATTACAAGAACACACTGGGTAAATTCTAGGGTAATGAGACACTTTAACTGTGTATGATTAATTAATTAGATAGATTGTGATCATAAAATCATAGAATATATGTATAGAATACAATTATTACAGAATAAATAACTAATTATTGTTTAAATACAAATATGCAAATATACAAATAAACATAAAGTGACATATTTTGAATACTCAACATCACCATAACTGACAAGAACAGGGTAAAATAAGAGTGTTAAAATGGCCACTTTATATTGATCGGAACAAGAAAGTGATGGTTAGTGGCTGCTTTTATTATCCTCAAGCATAAGAAGGGCTTCTAGGGACCCATTGCAATCAGTATTGTTTATATTGATGATCACTGAAAAGAAGAGATATACTGAAATGAAAAGATTTTAGTAAAACCTGAAATGAAACATTATGAACTGTGTTATTTTGTGATAAAATTTTGGGAGAATTCATTTGAGTGTGCGAACTGATCAGAAGGGCAAACATTTGCACTATAGGTGTTGTTGCATTCTTTTAAGACACAGGGAGAGCTTAAAAATTTTAAACGTTAGTATTTAATTTTATATGTGACAGGCAGGTTATTTTTGTGTCATACATTAATTAAGTCTAACATTTTTCTGGAACTGTCATATCAAGCAATTTATTATTTAATATAGAAAAAAATGTTATGGTCTTCAAAACATAAATTGGTTTTAAATAATAAATAGGATGTTAGGGTTATGGCTGTAGGGATATTGACCCTTCTCATTATATTTCCTCAATGCTCAACAGGAACTGAAATTCTCACAGTCCAGGCGGCTGATAACGACGACCCCAAAACGGATAATGTGCGGATTTTTTACAGATTGGCAGCACAGGTGCCAGAAAGCCCACGCCAACTTTTCCGCGTGGACCGAGATTCCGGGGTGATCACAGTGCAGGCTGACAGCATGGAGGGCACGGCACCACAATACACACTCACAATCATTGCTGAGGATGCTAAAGGTTACACACACATCCATCACAATCAACCATCAAGAAGAAGATATTGTCACATATACAGTGAAACTCTTTTTTTTTCATATATCCCTGTTTCTTAGGTAGTTGAGGTCAGAGTGCAGGATAAGCCATGACATGGTGCCCCTGGAGCATAGGAGGGTAAAGACCTTGCACTGGGGCCCAACAGTGGCAGCTTGGTGATGCTGGGGCTTGAACCCCTAGCCTTCTGCCGGCCAGGCCTAATGAAATTAGTATGGTCTCTCTGCCTGCCAGTCCTAATGCAATTAGTGTGGTCTCTCTGCCTGCCAGTCCTAAAAAAAAGTAGAAATGGTCTCTCTGCCTGTCAGTCGTAATAAAGTAGGTGTGCTCTCTCTGCCTGGTGGTCCTAATAAAATGGCATGCTCTCTCTGACTGTCAGTCCTAATTAAGTAAATGTGGTCTCTCTTTCTGTCAGTCCTAATGAGGTGGATGTGGTCTCTCTGCCTGTCAGTTCTAATGAAGTAGATTTGGTTTCTCTGCCTGTCAGTCCTAATGAAGTGGGTTTGGTCTCTGTCTGTCAGTCCTAATAAAGTAGTTTTGGCCTCTCTGCCTGTCATTTCTGATTAAGTAGATGTGGTCTCTCTGCCTGTAAGCCCTAATGAAGTAGGTTTGGTCTCTCTGCCTGTCAGTCCTAATAAAGTAGTTTTAGTCTCTCTGCCTGTCAGTTCTGATTAAGTAGATGTGGTCTCTCTGCCTGTCAGTCCTAATGAAGTAGGTTTGGTCTCTCTGCCTGTCAGTCCTTATAAAGTAGTTTTGGTCTCTCTGCCTGTCAGTTCTAATAAAGTAGTTTTGGTCTCTCTGCCTGTCAGTTCTAATAAAGTAGTTTTAGTCTCTCTGCCTGTCAGTTCTGATTAAGTAGATGTGGTCTCTCTGCCTGTCAGTCCTAATGAAGTAGGTTTGGTCTCTCTGCCTGTCAGTCCTAATAAAATAGTTTTGGTCTCTCTGCCTGTCAGTCCTAATAAAGTAGTTTTGGTCTCTCTGCCTGTCAGTTCTAATGAAGTAGATGTGGTCTCTCTGCCTGTCAGTCCTAATGAAGTAGGTTTGGTCTCTCTGCCTGTCAGTCCTAATAAAGTAGTTTTAGTCTCTCTGCCTGTCAGTTCTGATTAAGTAGATGTGGTCTCTCTGCCTGTCCATCCTAATACAGTATGCATGGTCTCTCTGTCTGTCAGTCATACTGAAGTAGGTGTACAGCCGTGGCCAAAAGTTTTGAGAATGACACAAATATTAATTTTTACAAATTCTGCTGCCTCAGTTTTTACGATAGAAATTTGCATATACTCCAGAATGTTATGAAGAGTGATCAGATGAATTGCAATTAATTTCAAAGTCCCTCTTTGCCATGAAAATGAACTTAATCCCAAAAAAACATGTCCACTGCATTTCAGCCCTTCCACAAAAGGACTATCTGACATCATGTCAGTGATTCTCTCGTTAACACAGGTGAGAGTATTAATGAGGACAAGGCTGGAGATCACTCTGTCATGCTGATTGAGTTAGAATAACAGACTGGAAGCTTTAAAAGGAGGGTGGTGCTTGAAATTATTGTTCTTCCTCTGTTAACTATGGTTACCTGCAAGGAAACACGTGCAGCCATCATTGCTTTGCACAAAAAGGCATTCACAGGCAAGGATATTGCTGCTAGTAAGATTGCACCTAAATCAACCATTTATCGGATCATCAAGACCTTCAAGGAGAGATTTTCAACTGTTGTGAAGAAGGCTTCAGGGCGCCCAAGAAAGTCCAGCAAGTGCCAGGACCGTCTCCTAAAGTTGATTCAGCTGCAGGATCGGGGCACCACCAGTGCAGAGCTTGCTCAGGAATGGCAGCAGGCAGGTGCGAGTGCGTCTGCACGCACAGTAAGGCAAAGACTTTTGGAGCATGGCCTGGTGTCAAGAAGGGCAGCAGAGAAGCCTCTTCTCTCCAGGAAAAACATCAGGGACAGACTGATATTCTGCAAAAAGTACAGGGATTGGACTGCTGAGGACTGGGGTAATGTCATTTTCTCTGATGAATCCCCTTTCCGATTGTTTGGGGCATCTGGAAAAAAGCTTGTCCGGAGAAGAAAAGGTGAGCGCTACCATCAGTCCTGTGTCATGCCAACAGTAAAGCATCCTGAGACCACTCATGTGTGGGGTTGCTTCTCAGCCAAGGAAGTGGGCTCACTCACAATTTTGCCTAAGAACACAGTCATGAATAAAGAATGGTACAAAAACATCCTCAGAGAGCAACTTCTCCCAACCATCCAAGAACAGTTTGGTGACGAACAATGCCTTTTCCAGCATGATGGGGCACCTTGCCACAAGGCAAAAGTGATAACGAAGTGGCTCGGGGACCAAAACATCGACATTTTGGGTCCATGGCCAGGAAACTCCCTAGACCTTAATCCCATTGATTAGTTTTTTTGTGGTCAATCCTCAAGAGGCGGGTGGACAAACAAAAACCCACAAACTCTGACAAACTCCAAGCACTGATTATGCAAGAATGGGCTGCCATCAGTCAGGATGTGGCCCAGAAGTTGATTGACAGCATGCCAGGGCGAATTGCAGAGGTCTTGAAAAAGAAGGGTCAACACTGCAAATATTGACTCTTTGCATAAACTTCATGTAATTGTCAATAAAAGCCATTGACACTTATGAAATGCTTGTGATTATACTTCAGTAACAGTTAGTAACATCTGACAAAAAGATCTAAAAACACTGAAGCAGTAGACTTTGTGAAAATTAATATTTGTGTCATTCTCAAAACTTTTGGCCACAGCTGTAGTCCACCACACCTCAAAGCTAATTTTTATTATTTTTTTTTTTTTTACATACTGAGTCATATTGTATTGCATCATAATAGCTCTTGTTTGTATTATAGTTTTCATTGACTATTTCACATAGGTCTTTTTTTATACAATGTATCATTGATCATGTATCAAGATACACACTGAGTCATCTCACAAGGAGAGATGCACACTATTATATCACACATTATATTCAATAAACTCTGTTTGTGGAAAAAGATTTGAGCAAATGTCTGTGCTGCACTTTTTTTTTTTCCCACGAACTGAAAATGACCTCCAGTTTTTGGCCTCAATCTCAGATCATGCTAAATATCAGACAGAGGAAGCAAATGCGCATGAGACATGGTGTTTATAAGAAACAGTGCATCATAGTCCAGATGTCCTTGTTGGTATTTATACTGTGTTGTAGCTAAATACATTTTTGTATGAGTATTTTATTCACACACACACATTAACTTTATGTGTCTGTTTAGAATGACACATGTACACTGTGACAAAGTGATACATGACACATAATAAATCATTTGAATGATTGTTCATTTGGATGCCATGCTATTGGTTATTAAATGAAACAGTAATGATGATATTGTGATGAAGTGACCATGAGTCATGTCTTACACTTTCTGCAGGGCTGAACAGCTCCTGCACTGTGATAGTTAAAGTTCTGGATGAGAACAACAACCCACCTGTCTTCTCTCAGCATGAGGTATGTGTATTGCTGTATGTCTGTTTTTATGTGAGGTCTTGTGAGGATTAGTGTTGTTCTGCATGTTTTTGAATCTGTACAATTTGCTAATGTGAACTTTATTCAGTGTATCTGTGTTTGGCCACATATAACATTGTGTGTATAAATTTTGTGTACATTGTTCCAATCTTCATTAAATTTCACTACTGCATTTGTGTGTATATGGTGATGCATAAACAGGTGTATGTACTGTATATGTCTATGCTCTGGTCTGGCAGATACTGATTTGATTTACTGATGTGAGCGAGGTAAATATCTTTCAGGGGAATCCACAAATTAATCTCAGGCTTATAGGAAATGGCTGATATTGCAGAGGGCTTTCCTGTGCAATGCTCCAAATGGATAGTGTTCTCAGTGCTAATCAGATTAATCTCTGGGAAGACCAGTTATTCAAAAGCAAATTGATGGCACCTCAGTAACATGTATCCTTTAGTCAATACTGCAGTAAGATACGTTCTCTAAATGTAGACACATTCCAAAACATTTAACAAAGTAATTAAAGATTAATATGACTTAATATGAATTTTTGATAGCTGGCATGGTTAATATTATGGAAAAGTTCATATTAATAGAGTTGTAATAAACAGAATCCAGGGTCAAGACATAAATGTAGAATTTTCCATGAATCATCAGCATTAATAGCTAGACTCAAAACACTATTTAAGTTAATCCATTATAAACCAAACAGCTAGCTATATGTCAAACCCAGAAGATATTAAACAGTGTAAACTACAAACAGAATACAGTCTTCTTCTTTTCCTTTTGGCTGTTCCCTTCAGGGGTCACCACAGCGAATCATCTGCCTCCATCTAGCCCTATCCCCTGCATCCTCTTCTCTCAGACCAACTGCCTTCATGTCCTCCTTCACTACATCCATAAACCTCCTCTTTGGTCTTCCTCTCGGCCTCATGCCTGGCAGCTCTAACCTCAGCATCCTTTTACCGATATATTCACTCTCCCTCCTCTGAACATGTCCAAACCATCTCAACCTGGCCTCTCTAACTTTGTCTCCAAAACATCTCACATGTGCTGTCCCCCTGATGTACTCATTCCTGATCCTATCCATCCTCGTCACTCCCAAAGAGAACCTCAACATCTTCAGCTCTGCTACCTCTAACTCTTCCTCCTGTCTTTTCCTCAGTGCAACTGTCTCCAAACCATACAACATCGCTGGTCTCACTACTGTCCTGTACACCTTTCCTTTCATTCTTGCTGGTACTCTTTTATCACACAACAGACCTGACACTTTTCTCCACCCATTCCAACCTGCCTGCACACGCTTCTTCACCTCTTTTCCACACTCCCCGTTGCTCTGGACTGTTGACCCTAAGTACTTAAAATCCTGCACCTTCTTTATCTCTTCTCCCTGTAACCTCACTGTTCCACTTGGATCCCTCTCATTCACACACATGTATTCTGTCTTGCTGCTACTACCCTTCATTCCTCTTCTCTCCAGAGCAAACCTCCACCTCTCTAGAGTTTCCTCCACCTGCTCCCTGCTCTCACTACAGATCACAATGTCATCCGCAAACATCATAGTCCATGGAGATTCCTGTCTGACCTCATCTGTCAGCCTGTCCATCACCACCGCAAACAAGAAGGGGCTCAGAGCCGATCCTTGATGCAGTCCCACCTTCACCGTGAACTCCTCTGTCACACCTACCGCACACCTTACCATTGTCCTACTGCTCTCATACATATCCTGCACCACTCTAACATACTTCTCTGCCACTCCAGACCTCCTCATACAATACCACAGCACCTCTCTTGGCACCCTGACATACGCTTTCTCTAAATCTACAAAGACATAATGCAGCTCTTTCTGACCCTCTCTGTACTTCTCCATCAACATTCTCAAAGCAAATATTGCATCTGTAGTGCTCCTTCTTGGCATGAAACCATACTGCTGCTCACAAATGCTCACTTCTCCCCTTAGCCTTGCTTCCACTACTCTTTCCCACAACTTCATTGTATGGCTCATCAGCTTAATACCTCTGTAGTTTCCACAACTCTGCACATCTCCCTTGTTCTTAAAAATCGGCTTTTGAAATTTTGAATTGTTCTTCTCCTCCATTCCTCAGGCATCCTCTCACTCTCTAAGACCTCACTGAACAACCTAGTTAAAAACTCTACTGCCATCTCTCCTAGACACTTCCATACCTCCACTGGTATGTCATCAGGACCAACCGCCTTTCCTCTCTTCATCCTCTTCAAAGCTCTCCTAACTTCACCCTTGCTAATCCTTTCTACTTCCTGCTCAACAATATTTGCCTCTACTACTCTTCTCTCTCTGTCATTTTCCTCATTCATCAGTTCCTCAAAGTACTCCTTCCATCTTTCCCTCACCCTCCTGTCACCTGTCAACACATTTCCATCTCTATCTTTAATCACTCTAACCTGCTGCACATCCTTACCATCTCTATCCCTCTGCCTCGCCAACCGATACAAATCCCTCTCACCTTCCTTACTATTTAACCTTGAATACATGTCATCATAAGCTTTCTGTTTGGCCTTTGCCACCTCTATCTTAACCTCACGCTGCATCTCCCTATATTCCTGTCTACTTTCCTCCGTCCTCTCACTGTCCCACTTCTTCCTAGCTAACCTCTTCTTCTGGATACTCTCCTGAACTTCCTCATTCCACCACCAAGTCTCCTTGTCTTCTTTCCTCCTTCCAGATGACACACCTAGCACCTTCCTACCTGTCTCCCTGATCACTTTGGCTGTAGTAGTCCAGTCATCTGGAAGCACCTCCTGACCACCTAAAGCCTGTCTCAACTCCTCCCTGAAAACCGCACAGCACTCTTCCTTTTCCAACTTCCACCACATTGTCTTCTGCTCTGCCTTTGCTCTCTTCATCTTCCTCACCACCAGAGTCATCTTACACACCACCATCCTATGCTGTCTAGCTACACTCTCTCCTACCACTACTTTGCAATCGCTAATCTCCATCAGATTACAGTGTCTACATAAGATATAGTCCACCTCTGTGCTCCTGCCACCACTCTTATATGTCACCCTGTGTTCCTGCCTCTTCTGAAGGCATGTGTTCACCATAGCCATCTCCATACTTTTAGCAAAGTCTACCAACCTCTGTCCTTCTGGGTTCCTTACCTGAAGACCAAACCTGCCCATCACTTCCTCATCCCCCCTATTCCCTTCACCAACATGTCTATTAAAGTCTGAATACAGAATACAGTCAACCCCAGAATTGTTGGCACCTTTCAAGAGAAAGGGCACCGGAAATCAGTAATGAAGTGAATGAAATAAATTGTGACCAAAATTCCAGATACATAGCATGAGGTTTTTCATGAAGTATGTTAATCAGATAAAGCAATGCATTCTCCCAATCTTTTCTTCCAGAGGATGCCCCAACCTCTATCTTTTACATAAGTCAGTTAAAAATGGTAATTCCTCTTGGAAACCCTCTTAGATTTCTTTTCCTGAGGTGGTCTTCTAAAAATGGCCACCTTTCTTCACTTTTTTATGGCAGCTGTTTTCTGGAAAATCCCCTCCATGCACTCACCCTTGCTGAATGAATAATGCAGGAGCGCAGAGATGCACGTGGGTGTCTTTAAGCTAGAACAGTATGAGGGAGATTTTTACAAAACCCAAGCAGGGGTTTCCCCAGATTCCTGAATTCTGGCAACTTTTTAGGAAAGGTCTTTTTTTATTTTATTTTTTTATCTTTATTTATTTATTTATTTATTTTTATTTTTTTTAATTAAATATATGGCCTATAAATTTTTTATGCACCTTTGATCAGCCCAAAGGCTCTTATGTCAAATGTAGTACCAATCAAGTGTATTGACCTTGAACATACAGGTAATGTGGTTATCCTGTAGTGATCAAATCAGTGTTAGATGTTAGAACTTAATGAAGCAGGATGGGAAATCAAAAACATAGACATATAAAGAAAATACTAGAAAGTTTATTCATTCATTTTCAATAACCTCTTCATCCTAATCAGGGTCTCTGTGGATCTGGAAACTGTGCCGGTTCCTCAAAAATTGGGGGAGAAGCTTTCTGCTTGGCAGTCTAAAAACCATAAAATGCTCAGGATGCATGCCAGGAGAAAGATGCGTAGGTGCTATGTATTTCCCCCTGATGCTGACAGTGAGGTTTAGCCCTTCTCTGAGACAAAGCCAAGATTTACAAGATGGATGTAGTCAGAGCTAATGCACTTACAGTGTCAGGCTACCAGTGTTGAATCATGGGAACATACACCTGGAGGGCAAACGGCTTACCCTAACTCTTAAGCAATAGCCACATGCTGAAACTATCCAGCTACATAAGTACAGGTTTTTAGTTTAACTGTTTAGCTATTGCTAGTACTACTGTAAGTCATTTAAATTAAATGACATGCTGTTGTTATTTTGCAGTGTTTGCCAAAATCAGTGCTCATTCTCTCCCTCCCTCTATCACACATACATACACATACAAAGCAAGAGGTGGAAAAAACTCTTAAGCGGGTTGAGATGGTGTGGCCATGTGAGTGTGTGATGGTGCAGTGGAGTGTGAGTGTTGACAGGTTTGGCCTGGCTGATCAGAAGCTCAGTGAGAAGGGCTGATTACTGTTCTCCCAAACATGCTGATATACAGGCTGCGATAGAGAAGCTCTCCACCTCGCCTGAACCTGCCAAGACTCACTGCAGGAACACAAACTATTATAAATAGAGTGATGTAGTGGATCCGCAAGACTTGTGGTTCTGCTATTTTCAGTGTTTCTCTGCCTTTTGACTAAGAACACATAGTATAGTCTGATACCTTCTCTATACATGAACCGTGCATTTGTAAACGCTTTAATACTTTTTTTTTTATCTCACTTTTGAGGCCATTCTGGTGGTTTTAGATTGTGATTCATGTAAGTGTCAAGTTTCAGAGTAAATTTTAAATATACAGTATCTCATAAAAGTGAGTACACCCCTCACATTTTTGTAAATATTTTATTATATCTTTTCATGGGACAACACTGAAGAAATGACACTTTGCTACAATGTAAAGTTGTGAGTGTACAGCTTGTATAACAGTGTAAATTTGCTGTCCCCTCAAAATAACTCAACACACAGCCATTAATGTCTAAACAGCTGGCAACAAAAGTGAGTACACCCCTAAGTGAAAATGTCCAAATTGGGCCCAAAGTGTCAATATTTTGTATGGCCACCATTATTTTCCAGCACTGCCTTAACCCTGTTGGGCATGGAGTTCACCAGAGCTTCACAGGTTGCCACTGGAGTCCTCTTCCACTCCTCCATGACGACATCACACAGCTGGTGGATGTTAGAGACCTTACGCTCCTCCACCTTCCGTTTGAGGATGCCCCACAGATGCTCAATAGGGTTTAGGTCTGGAGACATGCTTGGCCAGTCCATCACCTTTACCCTCAGCTTCTTTAGCAAGGCAGTGGTTGTCTTGGAGGTGTTTTTGGGGTCGTTATCATGATGGAATACTGCCCTGCGGCCCAGTTTCCGAAGGGAGGGGATCATGCTCTGCTTCAGTATGTCACAGTACATGTTGGCACTCATGGTTCCCTCAATGAACTGTAGCTCCCCAGTGCCGGCAGCACTCATGCAGCCCCAGACCATGACACTCCCACCACCATGCTTGACTGTAGGCAAGACACACTTGTCTTTGTACTCCTCACCTGGTTGCCACCACACACGCTTGACACCATCTGAACCAAATAAGTTTATCTTGGTCTCATCAGACCACAGTTCCAGTAATCCATGTCCTTAGTCTGCTTGTCTTCAGCAAACTGTTTGCGGGCTTTCTTGTGCATCATCTTTAGAAGAGGCTTCCTTCTGGGACGACAGCCATGCAGACCAATTTGATGCACTGTGCGGCGTATGGTCTGAGCACTGACAGGCTGACCCCCCACCCCTTCAACCTCTGCAGCAATGCTGGCAGCACTCATACGTCTATTCTGCAAAGCCAACCTCTGGATATGATGCTGAGCACGTGCACTCAACTTCTTTGGTCGATCATGGCGAGGCCTGTTCTGAGTGGAACCTGTCCTGTTAAACCGCTGTATGGTCTTGGCCACCGTGCATCAGTTTCAGGGTGTTGGCAATCTTCTTATAGCCTAGGCCATCTTTATGTAGAGCACCAATTCTTTTTTTTCCTCAGAGAGTTCTTTGCCATAAGGTGCCATGTTGAACTTCCAGTGACCAGTATGAGAGAGTGTGAGAACGAAAGCACCGAACTTAACACACCTGCTCCCCATTCACACCTGAGACCTTGTAACACTAACGAGTCACATGACACCGGGGAGGGTCCAATTTGGACATTTTCACTTAGGGGTGTACTCACTTTTGTTGCCAGCAGTTTAGACATTAATGGCTATGTGTTGAGTTGTTTTGAGGGGACAGCAAATTTACACTGTTATACAAGCTGTACACTCACTATTTTACATTGTAGCAAAGTGTCATTTCTTCAGTGTTGTCCCATGAAAAGATATAATAAAATATTTACAAAAATATGAGGGGTGTACTCACATTTGTGAGATACTGTAAGTCTAAATGTTAAATCTAAATGTTAAATTGTAAATGTTAAATATAAATCTAAATGTTAAATGTAGAAGTTCAGTGTTTTGCTCATATGGTAATACCCCCCACCGTCTCTGAGTTTTGTGTCATTGGGAACACACAGCGCCGGCAAAGCAACCTTGTTCCAAAACTAGCACTGGGTGTGAAAATGACGACCCTGTGTCCCTATATTTGACCTTTCCCACTTCGAGAGGGCAGGCTCAATTAACATATGAGTGTAACAGTTACGTTCTATGTTTCACATTTAGATTTACAGTATTGTGCAAAAGAAAGAAATACAGTAGAGCAAAGTTGCCTTCAAAATAATGAAATTAAATGTTTCTACATAAAAGAAAAATACTGTAAAGAGCAGTAAATAGTAGTAAATGAAACAAAGTCAATATTTGGTGTCAATATTTTAACAATAAAAATACTAGACCCAGCACAATGTGTGCAGTTTTATAAGGAAATGAGCTGGTAAGTTTTATTGAGCATCTTACAGAACCAACCACAGTTCTTCTGGAGACTTTGACTTTTGCACTTGCTTCTTATTTTTGCAGCAAAACCCTTCATTGTGTTTTTTGTCTGAAAAGTGTCTCTTACATAATATGCTGCTTTCTTTAATGACATACAAACATTTTTCTGTAACATTTAATTTCGTACTGGAAAACTAATGTTTGGGAATCTAAAATGTTTTTTGTACTGACTTGATAATGTAGAAATCATAAAATAAAAAAAATCTATAACAAAGTTTGTACTAAAAAAAAATCGGGTGCTTAAAACTTTTTCACAGTACTGTACATTTAATATTTACATTTTACATTTAGATTTAGAATTAAATTTCACATTTAACATTTAACATTTAACATTTACATTCATATTTAATATTTACATTGAAACTTAAAAACTGTTAGTTTACATGAATCACTATCTAAATGTATCAGAATGGCCTAAAAAAAAGTTAGATAGAAAAGAGTAAAGTAGAATTTTTTTAATTTTTATATTTGGCACCTCATAGCCTTGCTCAGTGTCACTAGTAAGCTACTTAGCACTCACAACTAACCTAACAAGCTTCATATGAGTGCCTCATTTTTGTGCCTAAAACCAATATAAATGTATTGCAGTGGACTGACTTGTTTCCATAAAGGTGAGCTCTGCTGATTTTCCCATGTCGTTATTTGCATTAGTCATGTAGTTCCAATGCAAAATTGAAGAAACAAACTTTAGACATCAGGCACATTTTGGTAGATCATTTGGTACCTCAACATTTGAGGTAAAAAAGAAAATTGTGTTTTTGGTCGGACTGTTCTTTAAATCTCACCTTATTTGTCATACACGTGAGTACCATAGTAGATTTTTGTGACAATTTGTTTTAAAGTAATAACATGATATTAACCTTGCTGAGCATCTAGATGCTGATGGCCACAATTTTCCTGAGTTATCTCTTTTGTTCACCTTCACTTTTCCTTCAACATTTCCTCCAGTGCATTTATCTACACTGAAAAAAATGATGTGTTGGATTTACTTAAAATATATATGCACCATTTTTGCTTCACACTTTTTAAGTAAATTCAACCTGAAGTAATTTTAAGTTCAATTAACAAGAAAACCTTTGTTATGCACTGAAAGAAATTATGTGTTGGATTTACTTAAAATATATATGCACCATTTTTGCTTCACAGTTTTTAAGTAAATTCAACTTGAAGTAATTAAGTAAAAGATAACCTTTGTTATGTGTTTGTGTAGCTCATTTACATTAACACAAGGTAATTCATGGAGTTGAATAAAACTGCTCTGCTTACTGCACTGAACATTCAATATCTTAAAATAAACAACACAGACAATTAGCAGAAAATAAAGCATTTTTTAACTTTATTTTTGGACAATGGTTACAATACTATCGTTTAAAAAAACATGAATAATTAATTGAGTACAGCTCAATAAGAAAAAAATATCACTTCATTCAACAAAAGTTTACAAAAGGTTTTCAGACAGTTAGTACAAAAATGAAGCATTTTGTTTGACAGATTGCAAAGCTACATGCTACAGATTGCAAAGCTACATGCTACTGATTGCAATGCTACATGCTACAGATTGCAATGCTACATGCCACAGATTGCAATGCTATATGCTACAAACACTTGCACAAACTCGATGCTTACAAACTTTTTTCTTTTTTTTACCAAGTACTAACATTCGTAGAAATTAAAACATTCTGTTTAAAAAGTACCCCCTTGAGCACTAACGCAATAAATGAGTGTTAATAGATGTTAAAAAGTAAAACTCTAATATTTTACTTCATTTATTTAAAGATTACCTGACAAAGTTTTCACCATCTTCACCAAGTTGTGCTTCAGAAAATGGCTCCTTCACGTCTTTCACCGGATATTTGCATGTCACGTGGCTCACAGTCATACTTCAAATTTTAAGTTGGGTTTACTTAACCTTAACCTAACTGTAATTGTAGTTGACGTGACTCACGTTTTTTCGTTCACTTTATGCATACTCTTAATTTCACCTTGTAATTGACATTTTTGTGTTGAAAACACTAATGTATGTTAAGTAAGCTAAAATGTTTTAAAAAATGAACGTTTTTGAGTTTAATCTATTTATATTTATACGTAATGGTTGTTGAGCCAACGAATCGTTTTTTTCAGTGTACACACCTTCATACTGGGCTCCATCCCTACTGCTGCGTTCGCCTCGATTTTATTATTATAAAACTCACTCCACCTTTCTCTCTCTCATTTTAGTCTTACTCCACTGTAACCTCCCTTAGCTTTGTCTCAGTCTCACTCTTTCCCTTTTTTGATCTTTCTGTACTTTTCTCTCTCTACAGTACTTTTCTTTCTTTACATTACAAACCTTTCACTGCAGTGTCATTCATATCTGAGTTTGTGCATACTCACTTTCTCTCTCCCTGTCTGACTTTCTCAGTACGGCCCATTTCACTTGGCGGAGGATGCCCCAGTGGGTGCCACTGTGACGGCGGTGGCAGCGTGGGATGCTGATGAATGGGGTGGGGACAGCTGGCTGGTTGACTATCGACTAGAGTCAGGGAACGAGGATGATGTCTTCGCTTTGGTGACGGACAGACAGACTAATGAGGTCTCTCTTGTCCTCGCTAAGGTACTTCCTCATGTTTCCTCATTCACTGGAGTATGTCGGAGAGTGATTTTAAGATAAGACCAAAATTAAAAATACATAGTTTGGGATTTTAAGAGATTGTGCTTTGACTATAAGCTCCCTCTGCCCAAGTAATCTGGCCCTGTAATCAACCCTTACCTCATGTCCCTCCCACTAGGAAAATCTCTTTAATCCCCTCTAAATTCATCTCTTCATCTGACTGCCGGCCAGTAAAAATGTCATATGACTTCCTGTCTGAGAAATGCACGTTTTTTAAAATGGGTCATCCACACCGTGTCCTCTATACCTTAAAGCATTAATGTTTTCTGTATTAATGTATCATTACCTGACACTGATTTTGAGCGACAGTCATTCTGTTCTAATAACGGATACCGTCATGCATAAATATGTACACTTAAGGTTTGATGATATGCCAGAATTAAGGCGTATTGTGAGAAGGAAATGAAATCCATTATATTTATAGCCCCTGATAGCAAATGAGTAATGGCTCCATGATGGCCCACATTTACCACTTCATCAGGCCCACATATCACCAATGACACTGATGAACTCACCCAAATCTAAATACCAAACTCCCCTTTGGTAAGGCAGTAGTTTTACAAAAATTAAAACACCACACAAACATTGATTGAGTCATCTGTGGCCCAGATTTCAAATTCTGCTAAAACCCTTAAATGTTGGATATTCTAGTAGCTCATTGCCATTTAACTAAGTTACTATTGCCATATAACTAGCCGTTGTGTGCTGAAGCTCAACTGGAATCCTCGACCCGTGAGTGACATCAAGGACAAGGTCAGTTTGAATCATAATAATGCCACAGCAGTTTGTGGCCAGGAGTTCAAGTTCAAATTGGCCATGCTCTCTGGTTGTGAATAGCCCTACTTTCTTCACTATCGATTAGAGCGATGTTATATCCTAACTTTATATATTTCTGTAAAGCTGCTTTGGGACAATGTCCATTGTTAAAAGCGCTATACAAATAAAATTGAATTGAATTGAATTGAATTAAGTAATTGCTCATATGTAGTGCTCTCCTATCATGGCATTGCATGAGCAGGACTTTAAACACATGTGGTTGCTTCACCTGTGTAGGGGGAGGCACGTGTT
The DNA here is from genome assembly GCA_023630585.1 of Cranoglanis bouderius. Classification (NCBI taxonomy): domain Eukaryota; kingdom Metazoa; phylum Chordata; class Actinopteri; order Siluriformes; family Cranoglanididae; genus Cranoglanis; species Cranoglanis bouderius. The sequence goes on along the minus strand of CM042555.1, from coordinate 12,449,161 downwards.
CGCCTTCAGTAAGAGTAGCTTTCATGTAACAGGTGAACTTTAGCCATTGTGTATGATTTAATTAGAGGTTAAATATCTGCAAATTTGCCAAAATAGGTTTCTTTTAAAAAAAACAACCTGCTTTTAATAGTATTGAAAAGTAAATGGTAGAAATTATATTACTGGGCTGTTCTAATTTTTCATACTGCATCCTATTAATTATTTATTGCTTTTTATATTCAATAGCATGTGGATTGATAATGGATTGTCTGGAAAATGTCAACAGCATGTGAGATGATAATGATAATTAACAAGCACTTGATAATGCACTCCAAATAAAACAGAGGTCACATGTACTGAGCTGTTTCCTTTGCTTCATGATTAGTGCTCTGGTACCTTAGCCAAACCTCTCTGGTACTTTAGCCAAACCTCTCACTATGTGCACTATGTTTCACAGCTTTCTGGTCAAACTGTTTACTCTGTCAGAACAGAGCTGTGACTGAGTTAAAGTTGTCAAGAGAGAGAAATAACTAGTTTTTGTTATTTTGAATCTCATAAGAGCAGGACATACATTGTATAGGGCGGCAGGAGGAAAACACACACACACACACACACACACACATGCACACACACACACACACACACACACACACACACACACACACACACACACAAGTAGTGACAATCTAGTGACGAAGCTGCAATTATTGCTCCATCTGTGATTGCTGCAGTGACATTCAACAAATTTAACTCAGTTTACAAAGATGCAATGCTAAATATAAATGTGAACTAACATGATTGTATAACCTTGAATTACAGAGGCACAGCTGACGGAGATTTCGGGTTTGAAACCCCCTGAAGTATTTTATGACAGTTCCTAATGCTTATTCATGGGTGGTTAATATAATACACATACAGCGCAGATCATTATATACGTGTCAGATAGCATTGTTTCAGCACAGTAATTGTGCTGTACTGTTCTTCATAAGAGAAGTTATCATTACATTTCCTCCATTATTAATTACCACAGACGTCAAATGGGAAACAGGATTAACCAATTGGGATCATGCATTTTTCTCATTTCTGTTTGAAAGCTACTAGTCAGATAGCTGCAATGTGAGTTCAGGTATATCATTGTGACAGCTGATTAAGTGGATGTTTACTGCAGGAGGAAAAAAAGAAGTGTTGATCTGGTTTTAGAAGATAAGTTGTCATACTAGTATGTTATTTTAATCATTTTCAGTGGAACTGTCATGAAGGTATTTTATGACAATGTTATTTATATGGCAAGACAAATGTGTTCCATTACTGTTACTACTATCTGACATCCACCCACAATGAAAGAATGCATCACACATCTCAATTTAATTGTACAGATCATGCAGTGATTTAATGGCATTAATTACAGGCTACAACATAGTTGAATCAGCATGTATCTTTATTGTGTGGGGCTGGAAAACTTTTACAATAATTCATTTTGGATATCCATGGAAGAACTGTAAAGGAGATCAAACATACAATTAGGAACCAGCTTGAGGAAATATTATGTGTAGAAGAAGAACAACCTAAGAACACCCCTATTCCCTATATCTCTCTCTCTTGTTAAGGAAACTTTGTGCTGCCTGGAAAGCGACAGGACATGTGCATGTGTGTTTATTTTTTATCATCAGATCTAGCCTTTCCAGGAAAGCTAAAGGCTTTTAGACAGTTTTTTAAATAATGTCGGAAATGACTTGCCTAGAATGTTGATGGGAAATGCGCTGTGTGTTCTGGAGAACAGGCTCCTTTGTTTAACTGGATGCATCGTCAGAGATGGAATGAAAGCAGTGTGCCACTAAGCAATCCGACTGCAGTGACACGCTGTCTTTGTGTGGAAAAGCAGCTCAGCTGTTCAGACTGAACTGTAATAGCCTTCTGGAACAGGCTGCAGGATTTGAGAACTGTCACCTTCTTCTCATGCCTGTTTTTTTATTTCTTTCATCTGCCAAATACAGTGGGGGTAAAAAGTATTTGATCCCCCGCTGATTTTGTATGTTTGCCCACTGACAAAGAAATGATCAGTCTATGATTTTAATGGTAGGCGTATTTTAACAGTGAGAGACAGAATAACAATGAAAAAATCCAGAAAAAACGCATTTCAAAAAAGTTATAAATGGATTTGCATTTTAATGAGGGAAATAAGTATTTGATCCCCTATCAATCAGCAAGATTTCTGGCTCCCAGGTGTCTTTTACACAGGTAATGAGCTGAGATTAGGAGCACTCTCTTAAAGGGAGTGCTCCTAATCTCAGTTTGTTACCTGTAAAAAGACACCTGTCCACAGAAGCAATCAATCAATCAGATTCCAAACTCTCCACCATGGCCAAGACCAAAGAGCTGTCCAAGGATGTCAGGGACAAGATTGTAGACCTACACAAGACTGGAATGGGCTACAAGACCATCGCCAAGCAGCTTGGTGAGAAGGTGACAACAGTTGGTGCGATTATTCGCAAATGGAAGAAACTGTCAGTCTCCCTCGGTCTGGGTCTCCATGCAAGATCTCACCTCGTGGAGTTTCAATGATCATGAGAACGGTGAGGAATCAGCCCAGAACTACACGAGAGGATCTTATTAATGATCTCAAGGCAGCTGGGACCATAGTCACCAAGAAAACAACTGGTAACACACTACGCCGTGAAGGACTGAAATCCTGCAGTACCCGCAAGGTCCCCCTGCTCAAGAAAGCACATGTACAGGCCCGTCTGAAATTTGCCTGAATGATTCAGAGGAGAACTGGGTGAAAGTGTTGTGGTCAGTTGTGGTCAGATCTCTTTGGCATCAACTCAACTCGCCGTGTTTGGAGGAGGAGGAATGCTGCCTATGACCCCAAGTCATAACACCATAGACATAATCCCCACCGTCAAACATGGAGGTGAGAACATTATTCTTTGGGGGTGTTTTTCTGCTAAGGGGACAGGACAACTGCACCGCATCAAAGGGATGATGGACGGGGCCATGTACCGTCAAATCTTGGGTGAGAACCTCCTTCCCTCAGCCAGGGCATTGAAAATGACCCTAATGAAAAGGTGACCTTTGTCACCTTTGACCTTTGTCAGTGGGCAAACATACAAAATCAGCAGGGGATCAAATACTTTTTTCCCCCACTGTACATGTTCGACAATTTAATTCCCAAATCCATCTACCTTGTATAATGTGGCCATGATGACAGAAGAGCACAAACTGAATCTGTTCTCACATGGCACTAACGTAACATGTTTCCCCTCAGGTGCTGGATTTTGAGCGGGAGAGTGAGTACATTCTGGTGCTGAGTGCTCAGAACCCTGTGGCTCTGGTGAGGGGGAGGTATGGCCCTGCATCCACCGCCACTGTCTCCATCTTCATTGATGACATCAATGAGGGCCCCGTTTTGTCACAGAGTCACTACGAGGTCACTGTCAGAGAGGGCGAGGAGCCAGGACGGGTCATAGCTACAATTAGGGCTTATGACCCCGACTCCCATCCAGTCAGGCAAGGGCTTTATTGGTGACATACTTTATGAAAACATTTCTTACACTTGTATTCAATATACTAGGGGAATTTTGCAAAGTAGTTTTTTTACCAAAACAATGGTTTTTGTATTGTAGTTTTATAATTGTAGTCAAAGAGATAATGTTTTCTCAGATATTCTGTCAGGTTCGCTTATATTCACCAGCTAGCTAGAATTAGTAGTGAAGATTATGAACTGCTGTACGTTTGTAAATCCTCAGCAATTGTATTGTTCCTTTAGGAGTATCATTCATCTTCCTTTTTTCCACCTTTAGGTCAGTTTAATCTCTCCTATCATTAGGATTAATCATTAATTTTACTCTTTAACTAACTCAAACTTAACGACCTTGTGTATGAATTTGTGCCATATAAATAAAAGCCTTTGTAAATATGACATAAAAAATCTTCTCAGAAATCCTGCCAGGTGAGCTTGTGATAACCGGCTAGCTAACAAATTCTTGGAAAATACAGAATGGGTACATATGAATGGCTTTATCAGCAATGGAAATGCCTTTTTTCTGCTTTAAATTTTCCAAACACAATGTCAAAGAACATGCTTTCTGTGGTGCTCTATGTGCATGTGGTATTGATGACAAGGCATCCTGTTTTCCTTTGTTTAGTTTAGCTGTTGTTTCACCTCTGTTCGTCCCACTGCCT